>JAGFBZ010000920.1:617500-819430 GCA_018398805.1 Hirundichthys speculiger | reverse complement strand
ACTGTGTTTTATCAGTCCAACTGCGTGGTGCCAGTCCAGCTGTGTTTTTCCAGTCAGTCCGTGGTGCCAGTCCAGCTGCGTTTTATCAGTCCAGCTGTGTGGGGCCAGTCCAGCTGCAGGTCCAGTCCAGCTGTGTTTATCCAGTCCAGCTGCGTGGGGCCAGTCCAGCTGTGTTTATCAGTCCAGCTGCGTGGGGCCAGTCCAGGTGTGTTTTTATCAGTCCAGCTGTGTGGGGCCAGTCCAGCTGCGTGGGGCCAGTCCATCTGGATTTTACCAGTCCAGCTGCGTGGGGCCAGTCCGGCTGCGTGGGGTCCGGCTGCGTGGGGCCAGTCCAGCTGTTTTATCAGTCCAGCTGTGTGGGGCCAGTCCAGCTGCGTGGGGCCAGTCCAGGTGTGTTTTATCAGTCCAGCTGTGTGGGCCAGTCCAGCTGCCTTTTATCAGTCCAGCTGTGTGGGGCCAGTCCAGCTGCAGGGTCCAGCCAGTGGCCAGTCCAGCTGCGTTTCCAGTCCAGCTGCTGGGCCAGTCCAGCTGTGTGGGGCCAGTCCAGTCAGCTGCATGGGTGCCAGTCCAGCGTTTTTATCAGTCCAGCTGCTGCCTTTCATCAGTCCAGCTGTGTGGGGCCAGTCCCAGGCCAGCTGTCCAGCGTGGGGCCAGTCCAGCTGCGTTTAATCAGTCCAGCTGTGTGGGGCCAGTCCAGCTGTGTCTTATCATTCCAGCTGTGTGGGGCCAGTCCAGCTGCGTTTTATCAGTCCAGCTGTGTGGGGCCAGTCCAGCTGCGTTTTTTCAGTTCAGCTTTGTGGGGCCAGTCCAGCTGCGTTTTTTCAGTCCAGCTGTGTGGGGCCAGTCCAGCTGCGTGGGGCCAGTCCAGCTGCGTTTTATCAGTCCAGCTGTGTGGGGCCAGTCCAGCTGCCTTTCATCAGTCCAGCTGTGTGGGGCCAGTCCAGCTGCATAGGGCCAGTCCAGCTGTGTTTTATCAGTCCAGCTGCGTGGTGCCAGTCCAGCTGCGTTTAATCAGTCCAGCTGTGTGGGGCCAGTCCAGCTGTGTCTTATCATTCCAGCTGTGTGGGGCCAGTCCAGCTGCGTGGTGCCAGTCCAGCTGTGTTTTATCAGCCCAGCTGCGTGGGGCCAGTCCAGCTGTGTTTTATCAGTCCAACTGCGTGGTGCCAGTCCAGCTGTGTTTTATCAGTCCAGCTGCGTGGTGCCAGTCCAGCTGCGTTTTATCAGTCCAGCTGTGTGGGGCCAGTCCAGCTGCCTTTTATCAGTCCAGCTGTGTGGGGCCAGTCCAGCTGCATGGGGCCAGTCCAGCTGCGTTTTATCAGTCCAGCTGTGTGGGGCCAGTCCAGCTGCATGGGGCCAGTCCAGCTGCGTGGGGCCAGTCCAGCTGTGTTTTATCAGTCCAACTGCGTGGTGCCAGTCCAGCTGTGTTGTATCAGTCCAGCTGTGTGGGGCCAGTCCAGCTGCCTTTTATCAGTCCAGCTGTGTGGGGCCAGTCCAGCTGCGTGGGGCCAGTCCAGCTGTGTTTTATCAGTCCAGCTGCGTGGGGCCAGTCAATAGCCAATAGCAAAAACGAGTGTCAATTCAGTCAATAGCATAATGAAATAAACAATAAAAAAAATAGGGAAAACAGCAATAATAAACTGTCAATTCAAGCAAAATATAACAGCATGATAAGACTAGCCTACATTAAGGAGAATAGCAGTAGGCTAATGAACAGCAATGTCAAATTAATAAAAAGCCTAATGAAAATGGAATAAAACTATACAAACCATAAGGCATTAAAAGTGCTAAATGAACTAAGTCCATGTTGTGGCCTAAGTCTTTAGACCCTCTTAAAAGACCCTACTTAAAAGGCTACTAGCCTATAACAGGAACGGAGATATTCATTATATTACTAACCTCACTATCAATATTAAAATACGCCAAACCATGTGTCATGTATCAAAGCAACATTTATGACCTTTGCAGCAAAAGAAAAAAAAAAGACGTGAAAATCAGTTTGTTTCGTGAGGTATGATAAAATACATTGACGGCACACCTGCCAAACAAATAACACTGAGCGGAGCGGGTGACCGGTCCAAGATGGCGGCCCCAAATCTCGTCAGCGCCAGTAGGGAGTAGCGTTCGATGCGGCGTCTATCTCTATATATGTCTATGAGTCCAGCTGCGTGGGGCCAGTCCAGCTGTGTTTTATCAGTCCAGCTGTGTGGGGCCAGTCCAGCTGTGTTTTATCAGTCCAGCTGTGTGGGGCCAGTCCAGCTGCATGGGGCCAGTCCATCTGGATTTTACCAGTCCAGCTGCATGGGACCAGTCCAGCTGCGTGGGGCCAGTCCAGCTGCGTTTTAACAGTCCAGCTGCGTGGGGCCAGTCCAGCTGTGTTTTATCAGTCCAGCTGTGTGGGGCCAGTCAAGCTGCGTGGGGCCAGTCCAGCTGCGTGGGGCCAGTCCAGCTGTGTTTTATCAGTCCAGCTGTGTGGGGCCAGTCCAGCTGCATGGGGCCAGTCCAGCTGCCTTTTATCAGTCCAGCTGTGTGGGGCCAGTCCAGCTGCATGGGGCCAGTCCAGCTGCGTTTTATCAGTCCAGCTGTATGGGGCCAGTCCAGCTGCCTTTTATCAGTCCAGCTGTGTGGGGCCAGTCCAGCTGCATGGGGCCAGTCCAGCTGCTTTTTATCAGTCCAGCTGCGTGGTGCCAGTCCAGCTGCATGGGGCCAGTCCAGCTGTGTGGGGCCAGTCCAGCTGCATGGGGCCAGTCCAGCTGCGTTTTAACAGTCCAGCTGTGTGGGGCCAGTCCAGCTGCGTTTTTTCAGTTCAGCTTTGTGGGGCCAGTCCAGCTGCGTTTTTTCAGTCCAGCTGTGTGGGGCCAGTCCAGCTGCGTGGGGCCAGTCCAGCTGCTGCGTTTTATCAGTCCAGCTGTGTGGGGCCAGTCCAGCTGCATAGGGCCAGTCCAACTGTGTTTTATCAGTCCAACTGCGTGGTGCCAGTCCAGCTGTGTTTTATCAGTCCAGCTGCGTGGTGCCAGTCCAGCTGCGTTTTATCAGTCCAGCTGTGTGGGGCCAGTCCAGCTGTGTCTTATCATTCCAGCTGTGTGGGGCCAGTCCAGCTGCGTGGTGCCAGTCCAGCTGTGTTTTATCAGCCCAGCTGCGTGGGGCCAGTCCAGCTGTGTTTTATCAGTCCAACTGCGTGGTGCCAGTCCAGCTGCGTTTTATCGTTCCAGCTGTGTGGGGCCAGTCCAGCTGCGTGGTGCCAGTCCAGCTGTGTTTTATCAGCCCAGCTGCGTGGGGCCAGTCCAGCTGTGTTTTATCAGTCCAGCTGCGTGGTGCCAGTCCAGCTGCGTTTTATCAGTCCAGCTGTGTGGGGCCAGTCCAGCTGCCTTTTATCAGTCCAGCTGTGTGGGGCCAGTCCAGCTGCATGGGGCCAGTCCAGCTGCGTTTTATCAGTCCAGCTGTGTGGGGCCAGTCCAGATGCATGGGGCCAGTCCAGCTGCCTGGGGCCAGTCCAGCTGTGTTTTATCAGTCCAACTGCGTGGTGCCAGTCCAGCTGTGTTTTATCAGTCCAGCTGTGTGGGGCCAGTCCAGCTGCCTTTTATCAGTCCAGCTGTGTGGGGCCAGTCCAGCTGCGTGGGGCCAGTCCAGCTGTGTTTTATCAGTCCAGCTGCGTGGGGCCAGTCAATAGCCAATAGCAAAAACGAGTGTCAATTCAGTCAATAGCATAATGAAATAAACAATAAAAAAATAGGGAAAACAGCAATAATAAACTGTCAATTCAAGCAAAATATAACAGCATGATAAGACTAGCCTACATTAAGGAGAATAGCAGTAGGCTAATGAACAGCAATGTCAAATTAATAAAAAGCCTAATGAAAATGGAATAAAACTATACAAACCATAAGGCATTAAAAGTGCTAAATGAACTAAGTCCATGTTGTGGCCTAAGTCTTTAGACCCTCTTAAAAGACCCTACTTAAAAGGCTACTAGCCTATAACAGGAACGGAGATATTCATTATATTACTAACCTCACTATCAATATTAAAATACGCCAAACCATGTGTCATGTATCAAAGCAACATTTATGACCTTTGCAGCAAAAGAAAAAAAAAAGACGTGAAAATCAGTTTGTTTCGTGAGGTATGATAAAATACATTGACGGCACACCTGCCAAACAAATAACACTGAGCGGAGCGGGTGACCGGTCCAAGATGGCCGCCCCAAATCTCCTCAGCGCCAGTAGGGAGTAGCGTTCGATGCGGCGTCTATCTCTATATATGTCTATGAGTCCAGCTGCGTGGGGCCAGTCCAGCTGTGTTTTATCAGTCCAGCTGTGTGGGGCCAGTCCAGCTGCGTGGGGCCAGTCCATCTGGATTTTACCAGTCCAGCTGCATGGGACCAGTCCAGCTGCGTGGGGCCAGTCCAGCTGCGTTTTAACAGTCCAGCTGCGTGGGGCCAGTCCAGCTGTGTTTTATCAGTCCAGCTGTGTTAGGCCAGTCAAGCTGTGTGGGGCCAGTCCAGCTGCGTGGGGCCAGTCCAGCTGTGTTTTATCAGTCCAGCTGTGTGGGGCCAGTCCAGCTGGATTTTACCAGTCCAGCTGTGTGGGGCCAGTCCAGCTGTGTTTTATCAGTCCAGCTGCGTGGGGCCAGTCCACCTGGATTTTACCAGTCCAGCTGTGTGGGGCCAGTCCAGCTGTGTTTTAGCAGTCCAGCTGCGTTTTTACCAGTCCAACTGTGTGGAACCAGTCCAGCTGCGTGGGACCAGTCCAGCTGCATGGAACCAGTCCAGCTGCATGGAACCAGTCCAGCTGCGTTTTTATCAGTCCAGCTGCATGGGGCCAGTCCAGCTGCATTATACCAGTCCAGCTGAGTTATACCAGTCCATCTGCATGGGGCCAGTCCAGCTGTGTTTTTATCAGTCCAGCTGCATTATACCAGTCCAGCTGCATGGGGCCAGTCCAGCTGCGTTTTCATCAGTCCAGCTGCATTATACCAGTCCAGCTGCATTATACCAGTCCAGCTGCATTATACCAGTCCAGCTGCGTTTTATCAGTCCAGCTGCGTTTTATCAGTCCAGCTGCGTTTTATCAGTCCAGTTGCATTTTATCAGTCCAGCTGCGTTATACCAGTCCAGCTGCATGGGGCCAGTCCAGCTGCGTTTTATCAGTCCAGCTGTGTTTTATCAGTCCAGCTGCATGGGGCCAGTCCAGCTGCGTTTTATCAGTCCAGCTGCATGGGGCCAGTCCAGCTGCGTTTTATCAGTCCAGCTGTGTTTTATCAGTCCAGCTGCATGGGGCCAGTCCAGTTGCGTGGGGCCAGTCCAGCTGTGTGGGGCCAGTCCAGCTGCGTTTTATCAGTCAAGCTGTGTTTTATCAGTCCAGCTGTGTGGGTCCAGTCCAGCTGCGTGGTGCCAGTCCAGCTGTGTTTTATCAGCCCAGCTGCGTGGGGCCAGTCCAGCTGTGTTTTATCAGTCCAACTGCGTGGTGCCAGTCCAGCTGTGTTTTATCAGTCCAGCTGCGTGGTGCCAGTCCAGCTGCGTTTTATCAGTCCAGCTGTGTGGGGCCAGTCCAGCTGCCTTTTATCAGTCCAGCTGTGTGGGGCCAGTCCAGCTGCATGGGGCCAGTCCAGCTGCGTTTTATCAGTCCAGCTGTGTGGGGCCAGTCCAGCTGCATGGGGCCAGTCCAGCTGCGTGGGGCCAGTCCAGCTGTGTTTTATCAGTCCAACTGCGTGGTGCCAGTCCAGGCTGTGTTGTATCAGTCCAGCTGTGTGGGGCCAGTCCAGCTGCCTTTTATCAGTCCAGCTGTGTGGGGCCAGTCCAGCTGCGTGGGGCCAGTCCAGCTGTGTTTTATCAGTCCAGCTGCGTGGGGCCAGTCAATAGCCAATAGCAAAAACGAGTGTCAATTCAGTCAATAGCATAATGAAATAAACAATAAAAAAAATAGGGAAAACAGCAATAATAAACTGTCAATTCAAGCAAAATATAACAGCATGATAAGACTAGCCTACATTAAGGAGAATAGCAGTAGGCTAATGAACAGCAATGTCAAATTAATAAAAAGCCTAATGAAAATGGAATAAAACTATACAAACCATAAGGCATTAAAAGTGCTAAATGAACTAAGTCCATGTTGTGGCCTAAGTCTTTAGACCCTCTTAAAAGACCCTACTTAAAAGGCTACTAGCCTATAACAGGAACGGAGATATTCATTATATTACTAACCTCACTATCAATATTAAAATACGCCAAACCATGTGTCATGTATCAAAGCAACATTTATGACCTTTGCAGCAAAAGAAAAAAAAAAAAGACGTGAAAATCAGTTTGTTTCGTGAGGTATGATAAAATACATTGACGGCACACCTGCCAAACAAATAACACTGAGCGGAGCGGGTGACCGGTCCAAGATGGCCGCCCCAAATATCCTCAGCGCCAGTAGGGAGTAGCGTTCGATGCGGCGTCTATCTCTATATATGTCTATGAGTCCAGCTGCGTGGGGCCAGTCCAGCTGTGTTTTATCAGTCCAGCTGTGTGGGGCCAGTCCAGCTGTGTTTTATCAGTCCAGCTGTGTGGGGCCAGTCCAGCTGCGTGGGGCCAGTCCATCTGGATTTTACCAGTCCAGCTGCATGGGACCAGTCCAGCTGCGTGGGGCCAGTCCAGCTGCGTTTTAACAGTCCAGCTGCGTGGGGCCAGTCCAGCTGTGTTTTATCAGTCCAGCTGTGTGGGGCCAGTCAAGCTGCGTGGGGCCAGTCCAGCTGCGTGGGGCCAGTCCAGCTGTGTTTTATCAGTCCAGCTGTGTGGGGCCAGTCCAGCTGCATGGGGCCAGTCCAGCTGCCTTTTATCAGTCCAGCTGTGTGGGGCCAGTCCAGCTGCATGGGGCCAGTCCAGCTGCGTTTTATCAGTCCAGCTGTATGGGGCCAGTCCAGCTGCCTTTTATCAGTCCAGCTGTGTGGGGCCAGTCCAGCTGCATGGGGCCAGTCCAGCTGCTTTTTATCAGTCCAGCTGCGTGGTGCCAGTCCAGCTGCATGGGGCCAGTCCAGCTGTGTGGGGCCAGTCCAGCTGCATGGGGCCAGTCCAGCTGCGTTTTAACAGTCCAGCTGTGTGGGGCCAGTCCAGCTGCGTTTTTTCAGTTCAGCTTTGTGGGGCCAGTCCAGCTGCGTTTTTTCAGTCCAGCTGTGTGGGGCCAGTCCAGCTGCGTGGGGCCAGTCCAGCTGCGTTTTATCAGTCCAGCTGTGTGGGGCCAGTCCAGCTGCCTTTCATCAGTCCAGCTGTGTGGGGCCAGTCCAGCTGCATAGGGCCAGTCCAACTGTGTTTTATCAGTCCAACTGCGTGGTGCCAGTCCAGCTGCGTTTTATCAGTCCAGCTGTGTGGGGCCAGTCCAGCTGTGTCTTATCATTCCAGCTGTGTGGGGCCAGTCCAGCTGCGTGGTGCCAGTCCAGCTGTGTTTTATCAGCCCAGCTTCGTGGGGCCAGTCCAGCTGTGTTTTATCAGTCCAACTGCGTGGTGCCAGTCCAGCTGCGTTTTTATCGTTCCAGCTGTGTGGGGCCAGTCCAGCTGCGTGGTGCCAGTCCAGCTGTGTTTTATCAGCCCAGCTGCGTGGGGCCAGTCCAGCTGTGTTTTATCAGTCATGCTGCGTGGTGCCAGTCCAGCTGCGTTTTATCAGTCCAGCTGTGTGGGGCCAGTCCAGCTGCCTTTTATCAGTCCAGCTGTGTGGGGCCAGTCCAGCTGCATGGGGCCAGTCCAGCTGCGTGGGGCCAGTCCAGCTGTGTTTTATCAGTCCAACTGCGTGGTGCCAGTCCAGCTGTGTTTTATCAGTCCAACTGCGTGGTGCCAGTCCAGCTGTGTTTTATCAGTCCAGCTGTGTGGGGCCAGTCCAGCTGCCTTTTATCAGTCCAGCTGTGTGGGGCCAGTCCAGCTGCGTGGGGCCAGTCCAGCTGTGTTTTATCAGTCCAGCTGCGTGGGGCCAGTCAATAGCCAATAGCAAAAACGAGTGTCAATTCAGTCAATAGCATAATGAAATAAACAATAAAAAAATAGGGAAAACAGCAATAATAAACTGTCAATTCAAGCAAAATATAACAGCATGATAAGACTAGCCTACATTAAGGAGAATAGCAGTAGGCTAATGAACAGCAATGTCAAATTAATAAAAAGCCTAATGAAAAAGGAATAAAACTATACAAACCATAAGGCATTAAAAGTGCTAAATGAACTAAGTCCATGTTGTGGCCTAAGTCTTTAGACCCTCTTAAAAGACCCTACTTAAAAGGCTACTAGCCTATAACAGGAACGGAGATATTCATTATATTACTAAGCTCACTATCAATATTAAAATACGCCAAACCATGTGTCATGTATCAAAGCAACATTTATGACCTTTGCAGCAAAAGAAAAAAAAAAGACGTGAAAATCAGTTTGTTTCGTGAGGTATGATAAAATACATTGACGGCACACCTGCCAAACAAATAACACTGAGCGGAGCGGGTGACCGGTCCAAGATGGCGGCCCCAAATCTCGTCAGCGCCAGTAGGGAGTAGCGTTCGATGCGGCGTCTATCTCTATATATGTCTATGAGTCCAGCTGCGTGGGGCCAGTCCAGCTGTGTTTTATCAGTCCAGCTGTGTGGGGCCAGTCCAGCTGCGTGGGGCCAGTCCATCTGGATTTTACCAGTCCAGCTGCATGGGACCAGTCCAGCTGCGTGGGGCCAGTCCAGCTGCGTTTTAACAGTCCAGCTGCGTGGGGCCAGTCCAGCTGTGTTTTATCAGTCCAGCTGTGTGGGGCCAGTCCAGCTGTGTTTTATCAGTCCAGCTGCGTTTTTACCAGTCCAGCTGCATGGGACCAGTCCAGCTGCGTGGGGCCAGTCCAGCTGTGTTTTATCAGTCCAGCTGTGTGGGGCCAGTCCAGCTGTATTTTAACAGTCCAGCTGCGTTTTTACCAGTCCAGCTGCGTGGAACCAGTCCAGCTACGTTTTATCAGTCCAGCTGCGTTATACCAGTCCAGCTGCGTGGGGCCAGTCCAGGTGCGTTTTATCAGTCCAGCTGCGTTATACCAGTCCATCTGCGTGGGGCCAGTCCAGCTGCGTGGGGCCAGTCCGGCTGCGTGGGGCCAGTCCGGCTGCGTGGGGCCAGTCCGGCTGCGTGGGGCCAGTCCGGCTGCGTGGGGCCAGTCCAGGTGTGTTTTATCAGTCCAGCTGTGTGGGGCCAGTCCAGCTGCGTGGGGCCAGTCCATCTGGATTTTACCAGTCCAGCTGCGTGGGGCCAGTCCGGCTGCGTGGGGCCAGTCCGGCTGCGTGGGGCCAGTCCAGCTGTGTTTTATCAGTCCAGCTGTGTGGGGCCAGTCCAGCTGCGTGGGGCCAGTCCAGGTGTGTTTTATCAGTCCAGCTGTGTGGGGCCAGTCCAGCTGCGTGGGGCCAGTCCATCTGGATTTTACCAGTCCAGCTGTGTGGGGCCAGTCCAGCTGCGTGGGGCCAGTCCGGCTGCGTGGGGCCAGTCCAGCTGCGTGGGGCCAGTCCAGCTGCGGCAGCACCGCCACCAGCTGGGGGAGCTGTTGTTGAAGCCCGTCCTTTCCAATTCTAGATTAACTGAATGTGAATATTATTCCAGTTAGTTGTAACCCTGTGTGTTATATAAAACAAACCTCGTGTGGTTTATAAACAGATATATATTATTTCTGCAGTCATCTCCACTAAAACAGCTATGTTGCCAGATGCAGATTTTCCTGCTTCTTTCCTAACTTGTCGACGTGGCAACAGGAGATGGAAAGAACTAAAACTTCCCGTTGGTGGCTTGTTTATAAATGTAAAGTGCTGCTGCCATCACCCAGCTGCATTTAAATCACATTTAAATGGAAACCAGTCCCCAGAGGCTCTTCTGTTTCCAGGTTCTTCCTTCATCTCCGCGTCGGGTCACATTTTCCTGCAAACGCAGAGGCCCGGTAACCCGACACGGGCCGCCATCACACCACCCGGCGTCTCGTCTTCTTTGTCACAACGTGGGGTGTCACAGGTGGTGACAGATGCTTCGCCTCAGCCGGGTGCTCATTGGCCAAACCTGCAGACCGTCAGAGATGCGGTGCTGACACCTGTAAGAAGGCGTGGCCGAAGGGCGGATCGTGTGTCCGGTTCCTCTCACCTGGTGAGGTGGAGTTCAGTCAGACTCGCTGGTGGTGGATTCACTCTTGACGAGAGCCCGGCGGACCCCTTTTCGGCCTGACTCGTGGGCACCGCCATTCACCGGTCATGCCGTCTTTTTGCGTGGACGTGAGGAGGGGGATCCTGAGGAGGTACAGGCAGGTACCCCGGACCGAAGCCGACGGGGCGTTCAACTACAATCACGCCCGGAGCAGGCGAGGCCTGCTCAACCCCGGTAGGTCAAGGTTATGTTGGCTTCACAGAGAGCGTTTGTCTAAAATCTAAATTAAATTTCATTTAAATCACGTTGGAATACTATTAAACGTAGGCAGGATTGTTTCTTTGTTTTTTTTTTTTTTTCATGAAACATGACCACTGTGAGGTTTCAGAGGGAAAGGTTACTCATTAATTACACATGACATCTCTTTCCAAGAACAGCAATGTGGCTCAAATTCCTCCCGCAGAGAAAACCGGACCTTAAATGGCCCTCTCTCCGGGTCGGGATCGAGGTCCTGCCTCAGGTTGGAGGGAGTTTCAGCATCTGGAGGTCTTGTTGATGGACGGCTAGATCGGTGGTGTGAGCTCCACATGGAGCTAGCATGGAGCTCAAAGTGGATTTTTTTCTCCTGTTTTAGAGCCCGCACCTGGTGGTCAGTTGTGGGAACTGCAACTCAGACCTGGATCGGTTGCTTCAGCCAAACAGCGGGGACGTTGGTTCCCCTGGACGGACGGGAAATCGACAGATTGCTGCGACCGTTTGTGGAGACTCGCAGTTGACCGAGAGTTTTAACGATAGATTCAAACGTTGGCACTTTCCGTATATTTGATGAACATCTGATAAGAACATGTTGAAGTTGTTGATGATGCGCGATCTGGCCTGAAGGCGTCTCGGTGCACGCGATGCCAATTAGGGCTTTAGCAATACACTAATCTTGCGATGCGATACGATACATGATATTCGGCTCACGATACAATTTATATCGATATTCATCTTACAATACATTTATATAATTTTCCGAAAGATTTTAAAGGGACAAAGTGATTTTGGTGACATCTTGTGAGTGTTCCAATTACTTTGTTTGAATTACTTACACATTATATGGCTTAGGGGTGCACGATAAATATCGGGCTGGTAACGGGAAATTATGACGTCATCCCGATAAGTCCGATATCACAAAGAATAACCTCGATAACATACATATTTTTTGTCAACACGGCAGTGCCTCGCTCCCTCTGAGTCTTAAATGACTGGCAGTGAATGTTATGTTCAAGTAACGTCGGCATAATCAGAAAAACGATTTCTCAATCAGGAAAATCAAGAATACCCCCTCATGCCAGAAAACAACTCGTTAACTCGGTCATAATTTTGGTAGTTGCTGACTTGAATTGATATTCGCAGTATTTTCTCACATGTTACACATAAAAAAAAAGAAAAAAATAGAAAAGGCTGAGAGAACGACTAGCAAACGAGGGAACGGAGGAATTTACGTTACACCTTGAATGCAGCCTGCAGCACAGCGCTGATCACAACAAACATGGCGGCGTGGAACTTCGTTAAAGTTTCAGAAAAAGATAGTTTGGTGGTTATTTGTGACGAATCCTCCGAGTGAATTCTACGAGGAGGGAAGCACAAGCTTTAATACGTAAAACCTGATCAGCCACCTACAACATAACAATCGCTTCCATGGAGTTTTGAAATCGCGCTAATGTGAGCTAACAGAAGCTAATGCTAAGGCTCCTTTCCCTCAATCCTCTCATCTAAAGCTTCCATGAGATTAAAAAATAAAAAACAAAAACTACTGAACCTCATTTACTTTAATTAAAGGTATTAATTTAAATGGAACCACAAGCCAAAATCCTTTAAATGTTAATCTTTTTCAGTTAGTAATTCTGATGCATGTATTTCCATCAGTTCAAGGAGCCTTTATTTTTTATATCAGTCAGTAATGAACCTTATTTAAGTTAATGTGAGATATCAAATAGGTTTGTTTGATAGCTTTACTAAAATGTTTGAGAGGCTAGCCAATAGTTTTTCATTTGAAAAAATAAATCTATTCATTTAAAAAGTCAAAACTATGTTTGATTTTGTTCATCGTATTGATATAATGATCTTAGGTATATGTGTGTTATCGGTATCGGCCAGTTTCATTTATTTAACCTTTGTGTCGTGTTCGTTTCTCCCCCCTTACTTTAGTGTTCCCGGTCAAATTTGACCGGCCTGTTTTAACTGCTCCTACATAAACAGAAAAACCACTGATCTTCACCAAATTTTATTAAACTCCTTTTTAAGCTGTAAACAATGTCTCAGACCACTGGTTTACATGAATAACTGCAGTTAATATACATTAAATAGACACAGAAAAAGTAAATTGTATTTGAAAATGATCATTTTTTTGTAAAAAAAAAAGTAACAAAAATCAAAATAGTGACCAAATTCACACAACATCAACATGAGCCTATCATTTGTATATGTGTGTGTGTGTGTGTGTTGGGGGGGGGGGGGGGGGGGGTGTTCTCTGCTCTGCCTGACTCCTCTTTCCTGGGTGGATGAATACCAGAGCAAATTGCCATCCTTGGACTGGAATACCACAGGCGCCTCTTCCTCAGGTGTGTCTTCCTCTGGAGCCTCTTCCTCACCATCTGTTGACTGGTCGGTCTCACAATGGTCTGGATCAAAATCAGGATCAATGTTGTCTTCTATTTCTGAGACATCGTCCTCTATTTCTGGTTGAACTTCAATCCCCTCTTCATCAGGTTGAAAATAAAAGGTCCAGAGCTTCTCTGACAAGAAATCATCTGATCGGGCATCTAGTCAATGTGTTCATAGTAAAATGAGGGCAATGCACACAAAAAAACTATATATAAGGGGTCTCTGAGAAGATATGATACATTTTTGTATCTGAAAGTGCGGTTCACGTGGGGGGATGGGCACATAAGCCTTGGAAAGGGATAATTCCCATAACAAACACCTAATTGTTGACTTTGAAATGTGGAACAAGTGTTATTGTTATACATTTAGTTTGGAAAGTGTGGTTCATGTGGGGGGGGGGCACATAAGCACCGGAATGAAGTGGGAAGAGGAGACACCTATTTGTTCAGTCTGAAAGGGGTTCAGGTGGGGTGGGGTGGTGTGTGTGTGTGTGGGTGGTATGTGTGTGTGTGGTAGTGTATTTGTGGTTGTGTACAGTCTGATAAATGAACACAATCCAGTGTCACCCTTTAATTTCCTATGGCGGTCATTTTTGACCGGGAACACCACAGGTGTTACAAAGTTGAATAAACTACTCAAAATTCAGAGAAAGTGGTGATCAGCAGTTATATATGTTCAAATGGCTAGTGTTGAGGATATCATAAGGCCCTGAGACAATCAAATGTAAAACACAATATTTATGACGGATGGAAGTAGGAAATCGGTCAGATTTGACCCGAACACGACAGAAAGGTTAAACAGTGCAAATTGTTGCTTGCAAGCTTTTAAAGGTGGGACACGGGGGTTTTGAAAGAAGCTTAGAATATCGATACCCGCAGCTGTAAAATCAATACTCTCTGGGGAAATAAAATGTCGATATGTATCGCAGAATCGCTAAAATCGCTCAGCTCTAATGCTCATGCAGCGTCTACATTTGTATTACCTTCAGCCAGTTTTGCGAGGCATCAGGATGATGGATTTGATCTCCAGTAATGGCCTCTCCTCGGCCCGGGCGTGTGATTCATCAGTCCGAGGGGCCGCCGCCACCGCCGCCGTAATCTCTCCATCTCAGGGCCTGCTGTGATTATTCAGCCTCCTCTGGAGATCCACGGCCGAACGCCTGAAAGTGATGCATGGCCTCTTTCACGGCGCTGAAGACGCTCTCAGCCAGAATGGATGCGGATGTAATTTAAACCTTCTGTCATTTGTTTCCTGCCTCTGACGTCCCGGCGCAAACAAACAAACAAGAACGTACATCTGGATTTGAATGTCAAATAAAAAATGTCTTTAACGGGGACCGATGCTGCAGCGACGGCTGTTTTTTAAAACGATGCGCCATAAATGCGTTACTGATCGAGTGGCTTCGCTAGGCTTCTAAAAACAGAATTAAGACTCTCGGAGCTGCCAACGGCGTCATCTATGAATCCAGGACATTTTCAGTTTCAATGACACATCTGCATCTAAGCTGCAGCCCGTTGAAGACTCGCTGCCAACACAAGCCAAGCAGCGCACATCTGTTTTACAGATTACGAACGCGGCTTTGAACGAGAAGATTTTAGGTATTAATCCCTTCCCCGAGAGGTTAGGACCTTTTTTTAAGAAGTCACTGCTACCAGGGGTGGCACAAATGACCGGCCGGAGGGCGTGATGGTTGCTGTGACTTCTATCGGTTAAGGGAAAAATGTTACTGATGAGTTGGGTCACCGACACCGGTTGTTGGTCCGTGAGCCAGTTTCATCAAGGCAAGGCAAGTTCATTTGTAGCACATTTCGTGTACAAGACAATTCAAGGTGCTTTACATAAAACATTTGAAGCATTACAGAGCATTAAAAAGTACATTAAAACAGGAGGAAATAAAAAGAAGATAGAAAAGTTTTTAACCTTGATTTAAAACTACTGAGAGTGTCAGCAGACCTGCAGGTTTCTGGGAGTTTGTTCCACATGTGAGGAGCATAAAAACTGAACGCTACCTCTCCGTGTTTAGTAGCTGACTGCTGAGTGCTGACTTTTAATCTTTCTTCCTTGGCTCCAAAAACTATTATTTCAGTTTTGTCTTCATTTAAGCCGGGCATACACTGTGCGACTGTCGGCTCGTTTTGAGCCGATTTTCCAGTCGTGCGAGTATTTTTTGGATCGGGCCGAATTTCGACCCTATCGTGGGTCGTGCTTCGTGCAGTATACGTGGGGTAACGACGAGAGATCAACACCTCCCGACGAGCTCCCAATCACAAGTCGTGTGCTCGCAAGGAAATCAAACTTGTTTGAAATCCTGGTTGCTCCTCGTGAAGGTATCGCACAGTAGAAGCAGCAGGTGCGTTTGAGATGAACTGCGGCTCGCCTGCGAGTAGACGAGATCAGGCGGTTCTGAGATTTCTTCCTACCTAAAATTTTTTCTTACCGTAGTGGAACATTATAGCCTCATCTGTCATTTTTTTCCTACATTGTAACAATATCCTCCCTTGACTAGATAAATGTACACTGGAGTTAAAAAAGTTGATATTTTATCGTTTTATCTCTTGTCATTCTTTTGTCATTCTGTGAAGTACAGTTAATATAATTTAAGGTGAAGAAAAAAGTCCTCCAAGTCCTCCAATACCCTATGCAATATAAATACTGTGCATACAAAGTATTAAAAATACAAGAAACTAACCTTTTTTCTTCCACGATAACGAAGTTGCTGCTATACGCATGCGCAGTTACTCGGGTAGAAAAATATTATGAGTAGGAAGAAATCTCAGAACAGCGGCCGCAGCAGGAGGTGGAGACAAAAAGCTGCAGTCAAGTCGGAGAGTTTCCAGCACATACAGGAGGAGACACTTCCCGTTAGATCACCTGTATGTTACCTGTAGTTAGCAGACCACGTTCTTAGATAAAGAGTCCTCGATCGCTGATTGAAGTTAAAATAAAAGTGATCCTCCTTCTGTTGCATGAAACGTGTTCTTTTATCTGCCTTGTAAAGCACTTTGTAACTGGTCGTTTGATAAGTCATATATGTAAGTGTGATTATTAGCAGACACAAAATGTTTGCTTGTTGGCAGATAAAAACTTCATCGCACAACATAAGACTAATATAACAAACATTAAATATTGTGATTACACAGATAATTAGTATTTTGTGCAACATGTGGTGTTTGTTGTCAAAATTAAGAGCCAATCGGAGCCTCTCAGCTCATCAATCAGGTGACAGCCAGGCGCTCGCAGTCCGTGGAGAGCAGCTTTTTTTTGACGTTGCAGTTCCGGTATACAGAAGTCCGACGTGTGTTATGAACGTATAGTGTAAGCAGTCAAGTCGCATCAGAGCATCGGGCCGTACAGTGTGAGAGCATTACTCGTGGGCTGCGAACTTTTGAACTCAGCGATCTAGTCGTGCAGTGTGAGATAGGGCTGAATCAAACGATTTAAAATATCGCACAGTGTATGCCCGGCATAACTGAAGGGAGTTCTGACACATCCAGTCTCTAATTTGATCAATGCATCTGGTCAGTGTTTGGATTGGACTGTAGTCTCCTGGTGAGATGATTATGTAGATTTGTGTGTCATCAGCATAGTCGTGGTAATATATTTTGTTGTTTTTTTTTAAGATTTTTTTTTGGCACTAATGGCCTTTATTCACAGTAAAGAGAGAGACAGGAAGGGGGGCAGAGAGAACAGGGAACACACGTGGCAAAGAGTCGACGAGCCGGGAGTCGAACTCACGACCAGCCGCAGGAGGACTGCAGCTTCTGTATATGGGCCGCCTGCCCTAACCACTGTGCTACCGGGGCGGCCCGTTGTTTTTAATAATTTGAGCGAGTGGGAGCATTAAGATCAGGTGTGTCACTCATTTTCACTGAGGGCTGCATCAGCATCATGGTTGCCCTCAAAGGGCCAGATTGACAGCATGAATGTAACAAAATGCAATATAAATCAAATATATATTAAACTACACCTTATTATATTGTTAAATAACGGATTCTGTATTTATTTCCATGTTTTCTGTCAAAATGCCGATGTAGATTATACTCTTTCACGACTGACACCGCCTCATAACTAGGGGTGTGAAAAAAAAATCGATTTGGCAATATACCGTGATTTTCGCCTGCTCAATATGATATCGATTTTTCAGCTCCTACTGATATCGTCAGTATGTTGTAACGGTTACTTAAATGTGTAAAAACACTAATAAACAATAAATAGGTTGTTTTGAAGCAAATAGTTTTGACTCAATTTGTCCTCTGAATGATCAATATCATCTGATGAACATATACAGCACCTTGACGTTTCATCTCTACTTTTAATTTTGATATTAACTGGGTAGAATATCGCAATAAACTGTGATACCATGATAATACCGTATTGTGACCCAAGTATCATGATACATATCGTATTGCGAGGTCCTTGCCAATACTCACCCTTACTCATAACACAAAAGGCAAACTGTTTTTTTTCACCTTGAGATACAAACTTGTATTCGCCTTCCCATTGTTGATAAAACTGCCTTCCTTGTGCATCAATTTTTCTTTTCTTTGACATGTTTCTTTGATTTTCTCAAATCCATCGGTTCTGAAAATCGTCTTGATTTCTTGCTCATGTTGATATACTGTTATCGTTGTGAAGTCTTAGAATATCGGTTTGATATTTAAGCCAATAATGCACAAGCGCCTGAGGGCCACATAAAATGACATGGCGGGCCACATGTGTTTGACACATGTGATGTAGATGTTGAACAGCAGTGGCCCCAAGATGGAGCCTTGGGGAACTCCACAAGTTATTTTAATTTGCTCAGATTTATAGTTACCTATAGACACAAAGTAGTCCCTGTCTTTTAGATAGGACATAAACCAATTTAATGCAGTGCCAGAAAGCCCTACCCAGTAAGATGTTATAGAGCTACTTTGTCTGGTTGAGAAAAGTAATCAGTTGTTGCTTCGAAATGGATCGAGGAAAAAAAAAAAAAAGCTGCAGCTGTGGAAAGTCTTCTTCTAGTCTCCTGCTGGTTTCTGATGTTTCCCCTGGTGTCGTCTTCAAGTCTGACTGCAGGGCTCCACATCCAGGTGGTCGGAAGCTTTGAAACAAAGCCCCCCCCCCCTTCAGGAGCTCGCTTCGTTCAGCCCGAGGTTGTCTCCGTCCCCCGACGCCCCCCTCGCCTCATCGACACGCCGCCGACACGCCCGCATGCAGTGAGGCGCGCAGGGGCTCAGCGTGTGCGCGTGTCGGCGCGGTGCAACCTCCCGGCAGTAAATGAGCCGTCTTCTGAAGGATGCTGGAGAGGCCTGAAATGAGATGCACGTCAAAGCTGAAGGTCTTTCCAGAATCCAGCGTGAGAGCCGCTGCAAGAAAAGCAGCATCTTCATTTATTTTCATCCATGAAGCAACCGATTCCCTCTTTTCTTTCCTCCCGTTATGTCATGCAAAAAACCCACCAATGATCAAAGGTTTTTACTAGGGGTGCACGATAATTATCGGGCCGAAAACAGGAAATTATGACGTCATCCCGATAAGTCCTATAGCATGATGAATAGCCCCGATAACATATATATTTTTGTCAACACGGCAGTGAATGTTATGTTCATGTGACGTCGGCATAATCAGAAAAACGATTACTCAATAAGGAAAATCAAGAATACCCCCTCATACCAGAAAACAACTCGTTAACTCAGTCATAATTTTGGTAGTTGCTGACTTTAATTGATATTCGCAGTATTTTCCCACATGTTACACATAAAAAAAGAAAAAAAATAGAAAAGGCTGAAAGAACGACTAGAAAACGAGGGAATGTGGGAATTTACGTTACACCTTGAATGCAGCCTGCAGCACAGCGTGCTGATTAAAACAAACAACATGGCGGTGATTGTATGGAACTTCGTTACAGTTTCAGAAGAAGATAGTTCGCTAGGTATTTGTGACGAATGCTCCAAGCGAAGGAGGGAAAATAGCACAAGCTTTACGATGTCAAACCTGATCAGCCATCTGAAACATAACAATCGCTTCCATGGAGTTTTGAAATCACGCTAACATGAGCTAATGCTAACGAGAGCTAACTTTAACGTGAGCAACAAGTTTCCCCTCTCCTCCTCTCCTCTTATCTTCCTCGTCTCTCTCATCTAAAGCTTCCATGAGATAAAAAAAAAATCACTGAATCATTTACTTTAATTAAAAGATTAATATAAATGGAACCAGAAACCAAGTTGATGTGAGATATAGGTTTGTTTGATAGCTTTATGAAAATGTTTAAGAGGCTTGCTAGTAATTTTTCATTGGAAAAAAATAAATATCTGTTCATTTAAAGAGTCAAAACTATTTTTGATTTTGTTCATAGTATTGATGTAATGATCTTAGGTATGTGTGTTTTTATCGGTTATCGGTATCGGCCTTTAGGAGCTGAAAGTTATCGGTTACCGCTCTTATCAGGTGAGCCGTCGCCGGCTCCGTGATGGGAATTTTGCAGCCTCTCTCTGCGGCGGAAAGGTTTCCCTGACATCCAGCTGTTGATACGAGCTGTAATGAAGCAGCTCATTAGCTGATAAATAAACTCTGGAGGTGCTGAGGTGACCTCTCGTCAGCTCAGAGGTGTTTGGGAGGAGCTCTGGTGACAGTGAGAAGGGGCTTCTGGGAAATGAAGTCACTGAACGCACCACCATCTCAGCAGCCTCAGTTGGTTCTGCAGAATCTTCAGCTTCAGACTTGAACCTCCGTCACGTCTCACCGCTGAGCGTGAATGCCGACTCACGGCTGCTTATTGACTCACGGGCTGCGGCCGGTAATGCTAATTCACGTCGATCGATCGGCGATGACCTCGAGGAGGAAACCGCGAACGTGAAAAGAGCCACAAAGAAGTTGGACCTTGTTGCAGCTGCAGCTCTGCTGATTTATTTTATTTTGTTCTTTTTTTTACAGGAGTTTGCGGCTGCTGTGGGCCGCTGAGGCCAAGGTACAAACGTCTGGTGGACAACATCTTCCCAGAGGACCCCAAAGTGAGTATTTACGAGCTTCACGCAAGATTCCTCCCGATTTCGTCTTTACCCTCATTGTTCACAAAACTATTTTTTAGCGCAAGCTAATTATTTTTCATCTCTCTGGGGCTAAATACGTTACATTTAAAATGCGGGACGAGGAGACATGCTCTACATATCTCAGCATAAATCCAGCCGCCATGTTTGTAGTCCTGTGAAGGGCAGACATTTTGGGGACTACAACTCCTAGCTGATGTCAGATCAACGCGCGAAGACGCTTACGGAAGTTGCGTTGCGGCAAGCTTTTTTTTTTTTTTTTGAGCTGTACAAACAAGGTTGGTTTGTGTGCAGATAATTAGAGCTGAACCATTTTATTGATTCTGTGATATATTTCGATATTTTATCGAGTGTCGAGTATCGATTTTTCAGGCGCGGGTATCAATATTCTAAGCTTCTTTCAAAACTCCCGTGTCCCACCTTTAAAAGCTTGTAAGCAACAATTTGCACTGTTTAAATAAATGAAACTATTTTTCTCAACACATCTTTTATTAATTTTGTCCAGCATATGTCAGCCATATAATGTGTAAAGTCATTGAAACACTCAAGATGTCACCAAAATCACTTTATCCCTTTAAAATCTTTGGTAAAGATATGTAAATGTATTGTAAGATCAATATTGATATATATCGTATCATGAGCCGAATATCGTATATCGTGTATCGTACCGTATCATATCGCGAGATTAGTGTATCGTTACAGCCACAAAATATGGCCGGAGTTGAAAAGGGATAAAAGTAAATCAAACCTTTTATGAAAATCAGAATCGGCCGCGAAATTACGGTCGGTCCGTCTGTCCCAGTTTAATTTCTTGACAAGTCCTGTCCTGTTGCATATCCAGCAAACGTCTACATGTTGGTTTTATGGGTGTTATAGCACGATAATATTGGCGTTTAGCTCCAAGGGCGCAACATCAAACAGCCCGTTTCATCAGCGACAACCATCCCGCTTCTGGATTGAAGCTCATCCAGGAACTAGGTTTCCGTTGCAGCTCCTCTCCTGACCACTGGGTGCTGGCTCCAAGAACGGAGCAAATCCCTCTTGACCCCCATGTTAAAAGGGCTAACGTTGCAGCAGAATTAAAGGAGCCGTTTGTAAGATTATGGCCAAAACTGGTACTGCAGTCACTTTCAAATTACTGTTGAGCGGCGTGTACCCTCCCCCTCCTCCCCGACCAGAGGTTGCCAGGTCGGCTGCAGAATGCAGCAGGAACGTAGGCTGCCAAGGCAAGCGACAAGTCCTACACAGTAAGTTTATTTTCTGTTAATTATATTTAATGCTTTATGAAAGATCTTTTCTTTCTTTGATCTTTCGTAACTAGAGGAAATATTTTCCCGTTGAGGTGTTTTGTAACCTGAAAGTTTCGTATGTAGAGGCGTTCGTAAGTAGAGGTACCACTGTTACCTTGTCCAAGTAAATTAGCGTTAGCCAAACATTTAGCTATGAATCTTACCTGTCCAGGAGAAAATCAGCAACGTTGGCGTCTGTCTTCAAATTCTTCTCCGCTTTCAGCCGTCTCCATCTATCAAAAGCATCTCCTATACAAATCCTTGTTTTATCTCGGACCTTGTCACGACGTAACTCGAGGTCTTTTAGGTTTTGGAAAGCTAGACATTTTTTCATCCAACACGTTCGTAGCGGCTGCTGCAAAAAATTAGAGCCGAGCTGGCAACCCGGATGCAGAAACACTACTGACTTCGTGATTGGGAGATAGGTGGAGGGTGGCGCTTCAGGCCAAAACAAAAAATGACAACATCAACATCAGTTGAGGGCTGCAACTCCTCTTTTTAAACGGGAATATCCTGGCTTGAGTGCTGTTGTCAGTGACATAAGTATTTGAAATGAACATGATTTTTAAATGTCTGTTGACATATCGGGGTCATTTTATGATTCGTTTTATTAGATCTCTTACATACGGCTCCTTTAAACGGTGCTTTTTTCAGAAAAAGTAGATCCTACATTCATGACAACTGTACTGAGGGGGTATTTTTCAGATAAATCTATATTTCTATAAGCAAATAAAACTGACCAATTGGGCCGCTGGCTAAGACAGCTAGACATTGCTGTTACGATTTTAGCAACTAAGCTACTTAGCGTTATATTGACTTCTGAGCTGTGACAAATCATGGTCATATTTTAAAGAGAATATGTTTTCTGCTTGTGTTGAACCAACAGACCACCGTGACTGGCTGTGGTTCGGTCTGGAAAGGTCCGAGTACGAGTGAGAGAGCTTCGCTTAGTCATGCTAACCATGGCAGTCATTTCATGTCACCGTTAAAGCAACATTAGAGACCGGAGGTCCTGCTACCGGGATGATTAACTGCAGGTTTTAGGACAGTTCCTGCTGGAGGAGTCCTGAGATGGTTCTCTGTGAGCTGCTCGGCTCCATCGCGTACCGGCCGACGCTCCGCTCCTTAGCCAACTGACCAGCAAACGCCATGCAGCTAACGAGCGGAGCCGCTCGTGGTAAATGCTTTCAGGACTGTTCGAGTCAGCCCATGGCTTTGGCTCGAAGAGGCCTGACTGGGTTAGCAGAGGCTAAACCAACCAAGCTAAAAACAGCTAACTGGTGGGCGTGTCATTTGAGGCTTCTCAGCCCCGCCTCTTTGTAACGTAGCACTGAACAGTTCAAGAAAACACGGGCTTCAGATGCTCTCTGCACAAGCCTCGGGCTCATGTGACCGGATCAGTTAAATCCTGTTGCTGTAGTGGCTGTTTGTCATGGGCTTCATTTATTTGATCATGTGTCATTGGCAGATGCTAACAGATCTGACTGCTCAATAAAGAAAACCAGCAAAAGTCACCTGTTTGACGGCTCCGTTATTGATTAAACTGCTCAAATAAATGGCCATGTTGTGCTTGTTTTCAGTCATCTCATTTTAATCTCCGATACCTCCAGAGTAGCTTTCCAATCAGCGCGACGCCGAAAAGCCTGTAATTATTTCAGAACAACAAAGGCCGAGAGCCACAAGGAGAGGCTCCTCCAGGAAATTAGCATACTCGGCTCGAGTGCTTTTTGATTGGATAAATTGCTGGAGGCTTGTCGACGAACACCGCTAATGGCTTCTGAGTTGAAAACCTTTTCCTGTGGATGATCTCAGATCCTCACAGACACGTTTGGATCAAAGGGTTAAATTCAGGGGATGAATTTTGATAACGTAGGTTTGGACCCGTTGGAGTTGAAGCTCGTGGGATGATTGGCTGTGGGATTCCCGGCAGATGTTCAGGTCTTGGTGGGGCTCTGAAATGCTCAGACTGTGCAGCGTTTCCATCCTCGGACTGTCACGACCACGCCCGGTCGAGGTGGTAGTTTGGTTTTGGGCCCTGGTTGTGTTTTGGATTGCACCAAGGGGCATTTTAATAGGAGATATACAGTAATTGCGGTTCAGTTCAGTTCATTCCAGGTTTGTAAAAGAAATCGATTTATTTTTACTAGGACTATAGTGATACTCTTCTCACGATACGATACGATACACGATATTCGGCTCACGATGCGAAATACAGTGATCCCTTGTTTTTCGCGGTTAATGGGGACCGGCACCTCCCAAGCCTAAATAATGTGTTTAAGATATGTTTAAAAACCGCAAAAAAACAGCGAGGCACTGCAGCGAACAAGACAAAGGCTCAACTGTGGTCTTTCTGTTACCTTTACAGCCTCTGGTCTCTGAACCGTAGTAAACAAACTGCTTTCATCTAACCTCATTTTCATTCTGCTGTCCCAAGACACACACTACATTACCCATAAGGCCACACCATTACCCATAAGGTCACCTTCTTAAATGGGCCAGGCTGGCTCACAACATTTCTTTGCTGCGAGAGAACGCGCACAACATCCCGTGATGTTTCCGCAATTTTTTCTTGATTTTTTTTTTTTAATATTATATATTTCTGAAAAAAATCCACGAATAACTAAAACAGCGGAACTTAAAGTGCGAATTGCCGAGGGATCACTGGTTATCGATATTCATCTTACAATACATTTACATCATTTTCTGAAAGATTTTAAAGGGACAAAGTGACTTTGGTGACATCTTGTGAGTGTTCCAATGACTTTGTTTCTTAGCTTAGAATATCGATACCAACGGCTGAAAAAACGATTCTCTCTGGGGAAATAAAATATCAATATATATCGCAGAATCGATAAAATCGCCCGGCTCTAATTTTTGCTTAGTGGTTGATTTTGTCCCCTTTAATGAGACAAAAATGAACTTTTGAGTAAAGCTGAGATCTTTTTTTTTTTTTTACTATAATTTTATTTTTGACGTCTTAATTTGTGTTTGAATGACTCATAATTATATTCCCTGTCAGCCCCGGTGATGTCGCTGAGCAGCGATCTGTAGCGCGCTCTCATTTCCCGCCGAGGCGAAAGCACAAACCCGAACACGTTCACAGTCCATTTAACGCCACAGCAACTTTAATGTTGCCGTCGCTTCCTGAACGGAGTTTGAGGGAAAAAGATGAGCTCGATGTTTGGTGCAGATTACTCTGAATGCTTGAGCAAGACACTTCCTAAATGGGAAATGTGAGAAATGTTCCCCGGAACATTAGACTTTCATTTTACGTCTTATATGCCAGTGTCATCACCCAGAAACGGTTCTTGCCGTTGAAGCTTGATCAAAGCTGGAGGCTCTTATTGTAGGTGCCTGTATAAATGACAATCCCATAAACACTTGCATGTAAGGAACTATATTTTACTGGCAGCAGCACCGTTATGCTGCTTCTCCATCTAATTCTTCATCAACGCTACACTGAAGCCGCGCCTGTATGACCGCTGCGTCTAATTTTACATTTCTGCTGAAGCCTGTTGTGCAAGAACATTATTGAGTTCGTGAAGAGTTTTATGAAGTGGTTGCAGGTTTAGGTGAAGGCTTACCTCCCGTTTTAGACGTTTGACAGGTTAGCAGGTTTGCTTTTTTTTTGTGGAAATCTGACTAGTTATGGGTAATTATTATCTACAGTGGTACCTCTATTTACGAAAATTAATTGGTTCTGGAAGTAGTTTCGTAACCTGAAACTTTCGTAAGTAGAGACGCGTTTTCCATGTAAATGCTCTAATCCATTCCAAGCCCCCCCAAAATTCACACATAAATTTGTTTATAAATCATAAAAATACATCAAAACATGTAACAAATACAAGATACCATTAGATTACTGCACAATAAAGATAAAATGAGAGTTGTACATAATAAAAAAATAAAGAACAAAGTAAAGAATAGAAATGATGTTCATTTACCTTTTAACGGCTAACACCATCACCTATTAACTGCTATCATCATCACCTTTTAACGACTATCGTCATCACCTTTTAACTGCTAGCGTTGCCACCTTTTAAGTACTATCGTCATCACCTTTTAATGGCTATCGTCATCACCTTTTAACTGCTATCGTCATCACCTGTTAACGGATATCGTCATCACTTTTTAACTGCTGGCGTCGTCACCTTTTAACTACTATCGTCATCACCTTTTAATGGATAGCATCATCACCTTTTAATGGATATCGCCGTCACCTTTTAACGGCTAGCCTCATCAACTTTTAACTGCTATCGTCATCACCTTTTAACTGCTAGTATCGTCACCTTTTAACGGATATTGTCGTCACTTTTAACGGCTAGCATCGTCACCTTTTAACTGCTATCGTCATCTCCTTTTAACTGCTATCGTCATCGCCTTTTAACTTCTAGCATCGTCACCTTTTAACTGCTATCATCATCACCTATTAACTGCTATCTTCGTCACCTTTTAACGGCTAGCCTCATCACCTAACTGCTAGCATCGTCACCTTTTAATGGATATTGTCATCACCTTTTAACTGCTAACGTCGTCACCTTTTAACTGCTAGCGTTGTCACCTTTTAAAGGCTAGCGTCATCGTCTTTTAACTGCTTGCATCGTCACCTTTTAACTGCTAGCGTCGTCACCTTTTTACTGCTATCGTCATCACCTTTTAACTGCTAGCCTCATCACCTTCTAACTGCTAGCATCGTCACCTTTTAATGGATATTGTCATTAACTTTTAACTGCTAGCATCGTCACCTTTTAACGGATATCGTTGCCACCTTTTAGCGGATATCGTTGTCACCTTTTAACAGATATTGCCGTCACCTTTTAACGGCTAGCCTCGTCACCTTTTAACTGCTGTCGTCATCACCTTTTAACTGCTATAGTCATCACCTTTTAGCTGCTATCATCATCACCCATTTACTGCTATCATCATCACCTTTTAACTGCTATCGTTGTCACCTTTTAACTGCTATCGTCGTCACCTTTTAACTGCTAGCATCATCACCTTTTAACGGATATTGTCGTCACCATTTAATTGCTAGCGTCGTCACCTTTTAACTGCTATCGTCATCATCTTTTAACCGCTAACGTCATCATCTTTTAACCGCTAACGTCGTCACCTTTTAACTGCTAGCGTTGTCACCTTTTAAAGGCTAGCGTCATCGTCTTTTAACTGCTTGCATCGTCACCTTTTAACTGCTAGCGTCATCACCTTTTTACTGCTATCGTCATCACCTTTTAACTGCTAGCCTCATCACCTTCTAACTGCTAGCATCGTCACCTTTTAATGGATATTGTCATTAACTTTTAACTGCTAGCATCGTCACCTTTTAACGGATATCGTTGCCACCTTTTAGCGGATATCGTTTTCACCTTTTAACAGATATTGCCGTCACCTTTTAACGGCTAGCCTCGTCACCTTTTAACTGCTATCGTCATCACCTTTTAACTGCTATAGTCATCACCTTTTAGCTGCTATCATCATCACCCATTTACTGCTATCATCATCACCTTTTAACTGCTATCGTTGTCACCTTTTAACTGCTATCGTCGTCACCTTTTAACTGCTAGCATCATCACCTTTTAACGGATATTGTCGTCACCATTTAATTGCTAGCGTCGTCACCTTTTAACTGCTATCGTCATCATCTTTTAACCGCTAACGTCATCATCTTTTAACCGCTAACGTCGTCACCTTTTAACTGCTAGCGTCGTCACCTTTTAACTCCTATCGTCATCACCTTTTAACTGCTATTGTCATCACCTATTAATTGCTATTGTCATCACCTATTAACTGCTATCGTCGTCACCTTTTAACGGCTATCGTCATCACCTTTTAACTGCTATCGTCGTCACCTTTTAACTGCTAGCGTCGTCACCTTTTGCCTTCTTTGGTTCATGTTCTCTCTCAGCAGTGGTTTTTGCCTGACATTTTGTAAAGAACCGATCCAAGGATGTTTGCTTTTGTCGGCTTTTAACAATCCTTCGAAAATGTGGAAGGCAAACATCATCATAGTGAGCGATAGCTCGACTAGTGAACACTTTTTCTGGGTGATTCTTTTCAACAAATTGTGAAACTTAATGGAATTTTCGTAAAATGTCAAAGGGATGCCAGGAAGATGCTAGGAGATAGCCAATGGCAGAGCAGCTACAAGTATGTTTACTTTCGATACACTCTGGGAGCTGTGAGTAGCAGAGCGTACTGTATTTTTGCCGTTCGTATCCTGAAATTTCTTTCATAACAAGAGCCAATATTTCCCCTTTGAGACGTTTTGTAACCTTAAAAATTCCATATGTAGAGATGTTCCTATAATCCACAACCATCTCCACTGTCTTTAGAGCATTGAGCTCAAGGCTGTTCTGGCTGCACCAGGTCACCAGGTGGTCAACTTCCCACCTGTAGGCGGACTCGTCGCTATCAGAGATGAGTCCGATGAGGGTGGTGTCTCTTGTATCCTGTAATTTCCAGAGCAGAAAACTAGGAAATAAATCCACTGTAGTTGTTGCCCTGATGTTCATGAGTTCTTCTCTTGTGAAGGAGCTCCGGGTACCGTGACACTAACTGAGTAGGCTCCGCCTCCTTGGTAACGTGCCGCTTTGTTTGGTGCGATTATGATTGAATAAGTTCTCTGAAAACCATACCGTGTTGTTTTCCACGAAGGATGGCCTCAGTAAGTCTGACATGGAGAAGCTGACTTTCTACGCCGTTTCGGCTCCGGAGAAGCTGGACAGGATTGGAGCATACCTGGCCGAGAGGCTGAGCAGAGACGTGGTGCGGCACAGATACGGGTGAGTGATGTTCCAGTTTCTCATTTTGCACCAGGAATCATTACGTTTCATTTAGTGTCAAAGTTGTCCCCGATGGTGCACGTCTACAGCTCAGACCAGAGCTGCTGGGTCGCTAAGAAACTCACTTTACCTCCACGGGAAACAGTCTTGATATGAGTATTCCAGCTGGGCAGTTAAATGACAATTAAATCAAAACCAACCTTCAGGAAGACATAGTTTTGGAAGGAAAAACCTTCTTCAAACAGTCTGATTTAATCAGTTATTTCATAATTAAACCAACAACTCTGTTGGCATCTTGAGAAAGATGTCTCCATCTCTGCTTGATTTCAGATACTTGATTCAATTTTAGCAAAACGCACTCAACAGATGGGGAAAACCAAAAAACACGGCCTTTCGGCCTGACCTCTGTGTTGCAGTTTATGGCGCTTTTCTCTAGAAATTGGACTTTTCTGCTGCTCATCTTTGAAAAACTTTGAAGCCTGAACCATCACCAAATAATTTGTTTGTTATTTGTATCAACTAGTGCCTCCCTGGCATCTTAGCGGTAGCCTGGCGGCATGATGGTAGCCTGGCGGCTAAGTGGTATATCGGCGTCTTGGCGGTAGCCCAGCGTCTTGGCCGTAGCCCGGTGTCTTGGCAGAAGCCCGGCGTCTTGGCAGTAGCCTGGTGGCTTAGTGGTAAATCGGCGGCTTAGCAGTAGCCCGGCAGCTTGATGATAGCCCTGCATCTTGGAGGTAGCCCGGTGTCTTGGAGGTAGCCCGGCGTCTTGGCGGTAGCCTGGTGGCTTGATAATAGACAGGCATCTTGGCGGTAGCCAGGCATCTTGGCGGTAGCCAGGTATCTTGGCGGTAACAGGGCATCTTGGCGGTAGCCGGGCGTCTTGGCGGCAGCCGGGCGTCTTGGCGGCAGCCGGGCATCTTGGCGGCAGCCCGGCGTCTTGGCGGTAGCCTGGCGTCTTGAGGGTAGATCGGCGGCTTGGCGGTAGCCTGGCGGCTTGATGATAGTCCGGCGTCTTGGGGGTAGCCCAGCAGCTTGGGGGCAGCCCAGCAGCTTGGCAGTAGCCCGATGGCTTGGTGATAGCCCGGTGTCTTGGTGGTAGATCGGCGGCTTGGCGGAAGCTCGGCGGCTTGATGATAGCCCGGCGTCTTGGGGGTAGCCCGGCGTCTCGGGGGTAGCCCGGCGTCTCGGGGGTAGCCCGGCGTCTCGGGGGTACCCCGGCATCTCGGGGGTAGCCCGGCGTCTCGGGGGTAGCCCGGCGTCTCGGGGGTAGCCCGGCATCTCGGGGGTAGCCCGGCGTCTCGGGGGTAGCCCGGCGTCTCGGGGGTAGCCCGGCGTCCCGGGGGTAGATCGGCAGCTTGGCGGTAGCCTGGCTGCTTGATGATAGCTTGGCGTCTTGGGGTTGCCCGGCGTCTTGGGGGTTGCCCGGCGTCTTGGGGTTAGCCCGGCGTCTTGGGGGTAGATCGACGTCTTGGGGGTAGCCAGGCATCTTGGGGGCAGATCGGCGGATTTGCAGTAGCCTGGCGGCTTGATGATAGCCTGGCGTCTTGGCGGTAGCCCGGCGTCTTGGAGGTAGCCCAAATCCACAGGCGGTTGTGAGTCTGCACTTGAACTCAAAGACTCATCAGAGATGGTCGCCGGCGCATCATCGGGCCATTGCAAATGAGCGACAATTATCAAACAATCTGTCGGCAGTGACAGTTGCTCACCCTCAACTCCCTGTAGCGCCAACGATCCTCACTGCCAGCATCTGCTAAACCATGTTCTTAGCTTTAATCACACACTTTAATCATGTTTCCAGACAAACAATATATTACTCTTGGTTTCCAACCTCTTGTTGAAATGTAAAAGCTCAAAGCTCATCAAAAGGGGTTCGTTCATGTCAGTGAACGAACCGTTACTGGTGATTTTGGGTCTGAAAAGTAATTAAAGTGAGCTGAAGGGATAAATAAAGGCAGCTTCTTATGTGCTGTCTAAAAGAACCAGATCAGTGGTGGTTTTAATGTCTGAAACTGCCTGTAATTGGCTGTGATTACTACTCCCCCAGAGGACAAACTCTTCCCTCCGGTCCAATCTGTAGCCGCCCATGTGGCGCTACAAAACTGCCTGGCATCGCCTGAAACGTTCTGTCCGTCCAGCAGAGTGGCACGTCGGCGCGCCAGGGCTCGTTATGTCACCAGGACCCCAGAGCTGCCGTTAAACTTGGCAGAGCCTTCTCCGCCCAGATACAGAAAAACTCTCAGAAGTAGTTTCACTGCACGTTGTTGATCCATTGATCATCGTGTTGCATGCATACGTGCAGCCTGGGATTTTCCGTGAGGTTCAGCACGTCACCATTCGACGCACTGATTCGGCGTGAGAGGAAACGCAACGCGCCACTACCGCCTAGCAGGTAAAAATGGCAGCGTTTGGTGGCACTTGGGTAGCCTCTTTTAGCTAATTAACTTTTTTTTTTCTCACTGTCTGACATTAAGTCAGACTAAATTTTTCCTGTTTCAGGTCGGTCAGGATTACAAAAAATATTTCTATCTGCTAAATGCCGGAATAATGAGCGATTTTTTTTTTTTTTTTTTTTTTTTTTTTTTTTAGAAGTTTATATACATTTTCTTAGTATTTAATATCGTTGCCTTTGACCTGTGAGACTTGGGTCATCTGTGTCTGGATCACAGCACAGGCGGCACATATCTGATGTATCTAGGGGTGTTGGCAAGGACCTTGCAATACGATATCTATCGTGATACTTGGGTCACGATACGATGTTATCGCGATATATTGCGATATTCTACCCAGTTAATATCAAAATTAAAAGTAGAGATGAAAAATCAAGTTGCTGTATATGTTCATCAGATGATATTGATCATTCAGAGGACAAATTGAGTCAAAACTATTTGCTTCAAAACAACCTATTTATTGTTTATTATTAGTGTTTTTGCACATTTAAGCAAATGAATGAATTTTCCTAAAAAAAATTGATATTAGGAGCTGAAAAATCGATATATTGGGCATCCGAATATCATGATATATCACCAAATAGATTTTTTTTTTTTTCACACCCCTAGATATATCTGAGGCCCGATTTGAGGGCATCCAGGGATCTAAGCAGCCGATTGGGTGAAAATAGAGATAAATTGATAACCATCAGTTTTCGATATTAAACCAGTCAGTGTGAGAAGTCCTTACAGCACTGCCCCTTCTGCAGTTTCCATGGTTGGTAGCGTGCACAGCTTCCTCCACAGGAGCAGCCTTTGGAGGTGGAGCTGGAGCACAGCAGAGAGGGAGGGGGAGGGGCCTAAAAGCTGCTGTTCTGTTTAATGCTATTAGCGTCTTGACTTTTGACCCATATAATGTGCTTGCAATTCTCTTTTTTTTTTTTTTTTTTTCTGGTGTAACCGCATCACCATGTTTGAACTGATGATGATGTGACCTCTGACCTCTGTGTGCAGGTACGTGGTGATCGCCATGGAGGCCCTGGACCAGCTGCTGATGGCCTGCCACTCTCAGAGCATCAAACCTTTCGTGGAGAGTTTCCTGCACATGGTGGCCAAGCTGCTGGAGTCCAGAGAGCCCGACCTGCAGGTCCTAGGAACCAACTCGGTAAGAGGGATGTTTTTCATTGCCAAATGGGTACAAACCATGTGATGGAATACACTGAAAATCAGGTTAATAAATGAATCATCAAACAAGATGTTTCACAAGAAAACATGTCAGCATCCTCTGATCTTCCATCACTTAGAAGCTTCCTTTTCATTGTCTATCAGATGTGAGCTTGAATACTTGAGTTTATTACTGTTTTTTTTTGTTTGTTTGTTTTTTGGATGATTATTCAAGCTTCAGCCCCATGTTCTCGTTTGAAAAGAAAGTCAAAGTTGAGACTGTTCTTGCATTTGAACCCGTCGTCCTCACCGTTGTTCCTCTGAGCAGGATAGCGAGCTGAAAGTTTAGATGCCAAAGCCTTTGCATTATTAATGTGTGGTATTTAGGCTGTGACAGAGAAGGAACAGATGCAGAGACGAGGTTGGTGGGGTGGCTTCAACTGGAGGTGAACGCAGCCTGCAGCAGAGACTCCCGTTAATTAAATCTTCCTCCTGGCGTCTGCTGCGAAGCCGACACGCTCCATTTAATGTCGGCTTTCGATTCGCGTTTGCGGAAACGTTTGTTCTGTTGGCTAGTTATTGGTTTAATGGGTTTATTTGAGACATCTACAGAGAAGCATTGACGGTCAGCTCAGACTCATTAACGCCACTCGTGTCCCAACAGGATGCCACAGTGCAACGTGAAGCACAGCAGAAACAGAAGATGAAAATGCAGCAAAAAGACTCAATCTGGTATTTCAGGAAAGACGGCAAATAGTTTCCTGCTAGCTGAAAAGGTTGCAGGTTCGATCGTCACTTCCCCCGTTTAGCTCGGCCCAACGGAGCTTCGGCTTTGCCAGAGGTGATCTTAGCTTGGCTACTGCTGCTGGGTTGAGATCCATCACTCCGAAGCGCGTCAAAAACATCACACTCGTTTAACGTTATCTCATGTTGTGTGCGGAACTGTTTCTGCATGTTAGTCGTGTTCCCTCCCGACGCTGTTATCTCCACTTTACAATGACTACTAGTTGCCTTGTTGCCATCTTTCTTTGGTGAAGTGAAACCAAACTTTAGAGCGTTTGAACCTGGTGGGTGCCATTGTTGTTTACAACTGCAATGCGCGTGCTAAACCGACGTAACTTAATCACGTAAGTGCTTTCTGGAATTGACTGTGCGTAACTTGTGTAAATTACGTGAAATTTGTGCTGATTGGAATTAGGGATGCATATTTTGGATTTTTTTTATGACTGTTAACCGACGCCCTTTAACGATTAATAATCGTTAACTGATAAGTCTAGGAGGGTTGGCTGCCGCGATGTTGCGCGCGTTGTCATGGACCCATGCAGACACTTCCCCGTGTATACTCTCGCGGCAATGTGTCGGCATCAGCTTGTCGCAGAGATGCCGCCGTCACTTTTGATTTATACTAGCGCGGTCTCCGCTATGTTAATCCACGCCACAACACAAGAGAGACAATCACGAACTAGCTAAACTTACTAAACTTATCTCTTGCGTTTTTCCACTTCCTCACCATCTCGGCCGTATCCAGACCCACATTCATCACTATCTCCCTCTATGAATTACTAGAATATGTGCTGTCTTTGTAGTGTGGACAACCAGAATCGTACAGATATGGGTACTTCCTCATTTTTTCGATGACGCGCTCTTTTCTACGCGGATGTAGAATTGACCAATCAGAGGCCTGTTGCACCTGTCGACACGCCCTCCTGAGTTGATTGAATTACGTAGCTTAAAAACAAAATTGACCATTAGTATTAATCGGTTAGAGTTACTGTTATCAGTTAACGGTTAACCATGTGCATCCCTAGTTGGAATCGATAAGAGAATCGCTAGATAAACTGGCAAACGATTCCATGGAATTGAAACACACGGAACCGGTTCTCTACAGGAACCGGTTCTCGATTCCCATCCCTATTAGCTCATCTAGAGCGGTACAAACAAGTATTATAGATTAAAAAAAGACTAACCAACTCTGGGTCAACAACTCATAGTTGTTGTGTTGCTGTGTAACCTGAGCGTCCCCCAACCTCTCACAGATGCAACTAGACCCGAACGATTTTATCGATTCTGTGATATTTATATCGATATTTTATTTCCCCAGAGTATCAATTTTTCAGCCGCAGTTCAATAAATTCAAACAAAGTCATTGGAACACTCACAAGATGTCACCAAAATCACTTTGTCCCTTTAAAGTCTTTTGGAAAGTGATGTAAATGCATTGTAAGATGAATATCGATATATATCGTATCGTGAGGCGAATATCGTGTATTATATTGCGAGATTAGTGTATCGCTACAGCCCTATATCCAACCTACAGTAACCCACAGTTCACTTGTCACCCCACTGGAGGTCGGTCGATGGCAACGCCGTTGGCGCCTCCAGCGAGGTGCGTCTGCACTGGGCGTCGGCTCGACCTCAATCCCTGCCAGAAGTGTTTTCAGTTGCGGAGCGTTTCGCAGCAGGAGCCTCTTTGGTTGGATGCACGATATTGCAAGTTTATCTTGAAGCCTCCAGATCACGAGACGACCACAAGGTCAAGGCTTCGAAATGACAGAAACGGGTAAAGGAGCATAAAAAGGCCCTCCCCTTGTCATTACTCCAGATGTTCTCAGGTGGGTTTGTTTTCCACCAGATCTGTTGGTTCGGTTTCAGTGACAAAACACATGCTGAAGGGTGAAGGTGAAAAATGACTCCGTAGATGGATTAAACGAAGCTTCTTCCGTTACTCCAACAGTGACATTAAAGCCGTGCCTTTATAACCTCCTGCAGCACATCAGCTTTTGTCCAGTTTAGATGCGTCACTGCGGTATATTTCTGCACTGCCAGGCTCTCGTTCTCCCTAATCTAGCTGCCCGTTGGCTTTTATCACAAGAAATTGGCGGAGTGCGGTGGCGAGAAGCATCTCTTCTTTCACTCCACCTCGATAGATGAGACGGGCTGCTCGTCAGGGCACGGTCGGACACTCGGGAGTTCAGGCATCGGGTATTTATAGACTCCAGACCCAAGCGCGCTGTGTGCACAGACGGTAACTGTCCAAGGAAGCCTGCAGTTCTTTTTGTTGAGTTTCAGTTAATGAGCTCTGACGAGCAGTTAATTGTTTCCACAGTGAGGTAAAGTGTAACGGGTCTGTCTCGGTCTGAAATCCATTAAGACTTTGTCTCAAACCGATGCTGCTTAAACTGAAAGAGTGAGTCCTAAAGAAGTGTCTTTACGGCTGTGAGCACTAGGAGGCGCTCCCGCACCCTCCGACCTGACCGACCTCCGATCTGTTGTTGGGGAGTCGAACCGATCAACATGCAGCCGAGTTAAAAAAAAAAAAAAAAAAAAGAGTTTTGGATTTACAGTGGTACCTCTACTTACGAACGTCTCTACATAGGAAATTTTCAGGTTACGAAACGCCTCAATGGGAAAATGTTGCCTCTTGTTACGAAAGAAATTTCAGGATACGAAAGGTAGAAATACAGTAGCGCTGCTACTCGCAGCTCCCAGAGTTAACCGAATGTAAACATACTTATCGGCTCTGTATCCCGGTTTGAAAGCAGTGCGTCCGAGCTGCTCTGCCATTGGCTATCGCTTAGCATCTTCCTGGCATCCCAGCCCCTAGAGGGCCCCTTGTCTGTATGAGCGTAACCAGCAACCCAGGTAAACAAACAATTTTTACCTCCGCCAAGGAGGTTATGTTTTTGCCGGCATTTATCTGTTTGTCTGTCTGTGTTCAAGATAACTGATAACTGAAGAACTGATTTCATTTTGGGTGTGATCTGGAAGAAATCCTGGATTCTGGATCACTTTCAAATTTTCGATAATTGTGGCGCTTGGTGGAGGTCTGCGCTCTCCGAGCGCTTTTCTAGTTCTAATATGTATTTCTTACAGGTTTTCATGTCATTTCATGTATTATTTATAATTTATTAAAAAAAATTATGTTCGAATTTTGGGGGGCTTGGAACCGAAAACATGTCTTTGGAACCGAAAACACGTCTTTACTTACGAAAGTTTCAGGTTACGAAACTACTTCCAGAACCAATTAATTTCGTAAATAGAGGTACCACTGTATTTACATAATCCTAGCGTGGCTGTAGCTCATCTCTGCGTCACCTCTCCTTGGTTTGAGACCTCTCAGTAGCTTCAGGATAATATGCTGTACTGTTTTGTGCAGCACTGATACAAGTGTATATTAGAAAGAGGAGAGGCCCTGTCATTGAGCCTTGAGGAACCCCTGAGTTAAGCTGAAACATCATCCCTTCATTAGTTTGACCTTGTTTTGGTAGAATCTCACCTGTGTGGATTTTTCTGGCGAGGTGGAGCTTCAACGTCTGATCTTCCTCCCTGTGGCTCCTCCCCCTCCTCGCTCTCTTCACTGGGCTGGGAGGTCACCCTCGAGAGTCACCCTCGAGAGGTACCACTGTACTTGGAAATTCTGCTCCATTTGTATTGGTTTCTATTGGACACCTGCACTACTTTGTCTCATTTGGAGACCTCTACCAAAATAAGTATAAGTCTGACTAAGTTAAGCCATCAGAGGTGGGTCCACTGTGGTCATAAAGGGGTGGACACGGTCAGCAGGAACTCTATGGTCGTCTGCTTCAAGCTTCCAGGTGATGGTGTTCTGCAGACCTCAGTTTCAGCTTCGTAGCACTCAACATCCAGCTCTCAGCAAACCAGAGTTTGATCATGAAAACTGGTCAAAGGTGGAGCATCAGTTAAAATAAAACGGTCACTGATTAGAGGTGTGAAAAAAAATTGAACCAGGTAAACTCCAGTATTGAACTCCAGTATTCAAGTCCTGAATTTAAGTCTAGTTAGTCTTGAGTGTCATCTCCTCATTGTTTTTTGATAACATTTTATTGCCCGCTCTTCTCCGTGGAGTCCCGCAAGGTTCATGACTGGGGCCCTTGCAGGTCCTTCTCAACAGGTTTCCATTTGAAGATATTTTTGCTGCAACATCCACACATGTCGCATAAAAACCTTCTAAGCTGCACATATCAAACTGGTTGCTTCACTTTAGGAAGTTTCAATTTTAAATGAAACTTAAGTTTTACTCTTCTCTGACTTTCAGAAAGTCATTTGTTCATGCAGTGTCAATCAGACCTCCCTAGTTAGCTTTTAATCTTATACAACGCCAATTCCAACAAATCTGGGGCATTAAGTGAAACATTTAAAAGACAAAGACAGAATGCAATGATGAGCAAATCTCATAAACCCATATTTTATTTCAAATGGAACATTAAGAGCATATCAGATGTTGAAACTCAGACATTTTACCATTTCATGGAAAATATCAGCTCATTTTCACTTTGATGGCAACAACACATCTCCAAACAGCTGGAACAGGAGCAAAAAAAGGCTGGAAATAGGTTGTTTTGAAGCAAATAGTTTTGACTCAATTTGTCCTTTGAATGATCAATATCATCTGATGAACATATACAGCAACTTGATTTTTCATTTCTACTTTTAATTTTAATATTAACTGGGTAGAATATCACAATATATCGTGACATCACGATAATATCACATCATAACCCAAGTATCATGATACATATCGTATTGCGAGGTCCTTGCCAATACTCCCCCCTATCACTGATGACCTGATCCGCCGGGGCCTCGCTGGCTCTAACTGTAAAAATGGATTTTGTGCTTTTGCCACTTAGCGTGCACGGTAAAACAAAACCAGTCCCTTTTCACTTATTTGTTTAACGGCGCCGCATTTCAAAAGTCCACGGGGTAAGAGCAGAGCAGACTGCGCCGGTAACTGCTTCACCACCAGGCACCAGCGAGGCGCCGCCACTCCCTCCGCTCGTCTTATTTGCATGATGAGACCTCAGCTTCAGCCAAAATGACACAAAAAGCACTTACCCTCCGAACGTGAAAGGATTCGCTCGTCAATTAAATTTAATGGAGATCCCACAAACGCGTTCCCATTACCTCGAGTGTTTATCTCCCGATGGTGATCGGGGGCTCCACGAAAGCAAAACGAGTGCAAATCTTATTGAGAACCGCTACTCAAAGCTGCGACTGCAGACCCCAGGAAAGCCTCTGCAGGTGGAGCATCAGGGATCAGAGGCTGCGAAGGAACTGGCTCCCACGAGGACCGCAAATAAACCACGACTGAGACGATCTGATCCAGATTTACTGAGAGCGCTTGCTTGAAGTCAAAAATGAGGAAATGCCAGAGGATGTGGAGTTGCATCAGACAAAGTGACAGTGTTTTTAATCACTTTTTAATCAGTCACAACCAGAGATTCCACCTTTCCAGAACAAAAATTAGGCCACCAGCCTGGGGTCACCTGGTCTCCTGCAGCTGGCCGCCCTCCATCTGAACCACCGCCCTCAGGAGAGGTTCGGTATCAGACAAGAGGAAAATACCAGGTGCAACAGTGGGTTTTTGTCGGTGATGCCAAGCTGAGGTTTCGGCGTTTGGGCGCTTCGCCGCGGTGGACAATGGGCGGGTTGTGAGAAACGCTACTCGAGAGCGGCGGAGGGGAGGAGGACTTCTCCAGAGGACACTCGATGCTTGTTTGGAACGAGGACATCAAGGACGTAAAGCGTCACGGCCGGTTTCACGTTGCTGAGTCTTTGCCCTCTGAGCGCTTGTTTGATGTTGTTCTAAACAGGATTTCTTTTTGCCTACAAATAGACTGTTATTTTGCACGTTTCGTGTTGCATTTTTCTTGAAGAGTAGGGTTTATTGGAGAAATTGTTTTCAATTGCGTCTCCTTCCAAACCAGAGCAGCAGAACATCTTTTTCTGTCTTTAAAGTCAACTAAATTCCACATATTCAGAAATATATGACAGTAAATAAGTGACTGCTTTATTTACAAGTGAAAGAATGCATATTTGGGACTATGAAGGGTAGGGGTGAGTGTTGGCAAGGACCTCGCAATATGATATGTATCATGATACTTGGTCACGATATGATATTATCACGATATCGCGATATCATGATATATTGTGATATTCTACCCAGTTAATATCAAAATTAAAAGTAGAAATGAAAAATCAAGTTGCTGTATATGTTCATCAGATGATATTGATCATTCAGAGAACAAATTGAGTCAAAACTATTTGCTTCAAAACAACCTATTTATTGTTTATTATTAGTGTTTTTGCACATTTAAGCAAATGAATGAATTTTCCTAAAAAATCGATATTAGGAGTTGAAAAATCGATATATTGGGCATCCGAATATCACAATATATTGCCAAATTGATTTTTTTTTTCATACCCCTAGACATCCAACAACCTATTTATTGTTTATTATTAGTGTTTTCGCATATTTCCTTAAAAAAAAAACAAGATTGGGAGCTGAAAAATAGATATTATATTGGGCGGCCAAAAATCACGATATATTGCCAAATCGATTTTTTTTCACACCCCTAATGAAGAGATAAACTTCTGAAAAGAAAAAGTAGGAACTCCCTTTGTTACTGTCATTCAAATCTGATTTCTTTACGATGACCAAGTTTCTTTCAAAACTTTTTAAGTGTTGCGTTAAGTGTTGCGTTAAAATGAATTCAACTAACAATCACCATATCGTCTTTTTGTCTTTGAATAAGTCTAACACTTATTTTTGTTAATGAAGAGCCCAGTAAATGTTTCCTTCTCCTTCCTGTCTTCTCTTTTTAGTTTGTGAAGTTTGCCAACATAGAGGAGGACACGCCGTCCTACCATCGTCGCTATGACTTCTTTGTCTCCCAGTTCAGTGCCATGTGCCACTCCACTCACGATGATCCAGAGACCAGAACCAGGTAAAATTGAACTCCAGTATTCAAGTCTTGAATTCAAGTCTAGTTAGTCTTGAGTGTCGTCTCCTCATTGTTTTTTGATAACATTTTATTGCCTGCTGTTCTCCGTGGAGTCCCGCAAGGTTCATGACTGGGGCCCCTGCAGGTCCTTCTCAACAGATTTCCATTTGAAGATATTTTTGCTGCAACATCCACACATGTCGCATAAAAACCTTCTAAGCTGCACATATCAAACTGGTAGCTTTACTGGTAGTTTTACTCTTCTCTGACTTTCAAAACATCATTTGTTCATGCAGTGTCCTTCAGGCCTCCCTAGTTAGCTTTTAATCTTATACAACGCCAATTCCAAAAAAACCTGGGGCATTAAGTGAAACATTTAAAAGACAAAAACAGAATTCAATGATGAGCAAATCTCATAAAGCCATATTTTATTTCAAATGGAACATATCAGATACTGAAACTCAGACATTTTGATGTTCTACTAATATTGCCCATATTGCTACTTTTTTGTGATTTGCTCTTATTTAATTGCTGATTGAACCACTCTCCTTGCCTTCCTAAACGCCCTTCACTCCCATATTTATTACGTCTCCACACTTGTAATATTGTTTCTCTGATCCGGATGGTCTGATTAAATTAATGGAAAAAAATACAGGAGTCGTACCTCTCTCGGCTCAGACAGACGCTAGATTATCCTAATTATTAGATTATCTAATTCACATTTGGATTGGAAACAAAGGTGGGATTTTGACAAAATGATGAATTGTTTAATTTCACTCCGGGTCTCCTTGGAGCAATGGTGTCATCTGCATTTGTGTGAAGACAGATTCCCTGATTGTTTCGCTTCGTGCGGTGAAATTGAGTTTCAGCCGCGTCACTTAAAGCTGCGTCTTTGGATTAAAAAAACGAATCCAGCGCAGACATCACTCACGCTCATCTTTGCCTTAAAACCCCGAGCTTCTCTCCCTGTTGGATTTGTGGTGTCTGGTCGTAATGAAGACGTTCAGCAGCTTTCCATCATATAGCATGGCTGTCTAATGCAATCTAAAGAAAAGGGTCAACACTGTATGTTACAGCCGAATGGGGTGAAGGTAGGGATGTAACGATATGGAAAATCTGATATCTCGATTATAGTGACCAAATTATCACGGTTTACGATATTATCAAGGTATTCTTAAATGCTGTACAAATGTCCAAAAAACACATACATTTAAAGGTGGGGTAGGTGTTGTTTTTTTGCAGCACTGTTTACAATATTGCCTGAAAACCTTTTCACATTCCGAATGCACTCACTGAAATAAAATGTTTGCAAAAAAAACAAAACGTTTTTGTCTGGTCTGGAGGGTATAATCAGAGAAAAACCCTGACCAATCAAAATAATGATCATCACTATTTTGATTGGCTGCCTAATACATCCATCAAATATCAATGCACTCCCACCCACCCCTCCCTCCCTCCCTCCCTGCCTGCAGTTCATGTAGTCGTGAATCATGTGAAGGCGTGGTTTCGAGGGGTGAGCTGAAGAGGAGGAGGTGGAGCTTTTGGGAGGAGGGAGGGAGGGTATGTTTTCAAAATCTGACTTGAGATGGATTGCTGGAACCGTTTTTTCAAAGAACACCTACCCCACCTTTAAATAATTTCACAAAATCTTGTGATTTTCTTCTCATACTGAAACATCAGAAGCCAAAATTTTATGAAAATGAAACTTTCGTAACCCAACTGGCACAGAAAGAGGTTTTATTTGAAATGAACAAAATAAATAACAGAAACAAATCTAAAATTTAAATAAACACTTTAATAACCATAGTAGGTAGGGGTGTTAAAAAAAATCGATTTGGCAATATATTGCAATTTTCAGCCGCCCAATATGATATCGATTTTTCAGCTCCCAATATCGATTTTTTTCGATTTTTTTTTTTTTTGAAACACTAATAATAAACAATAAATAGGTGGTTTTGAAGCAAATGTTTTTGGCTCAATTTGTCCTCTGAATGATCAATATCATCTGATGAACATATACAGCAACTTGATTTGTAATCTCTACTTTTAATTTTGGTTTTAACTGGGTAGAATATTGCAATATATTGTGATATCGCATCGTGACCCAAGCGTCATGATACTTATCGTATTGCGAGGTCCTTGCCAATACTCACGCCTACTGCTGACGCATCATCTCTACTATATTGCGATATCGTGATAATATTGTATCGCGACCCATGTATCATGATACATATCGTATTGGGAGGTCCTTGCCAATACTTACCCCTAATAGTTGGTCAAAATATGCAAACAATTATCAGGAACAAAAATTATAGCGAAGTTAAATAAAATAAACTTTGGACTTTAAGCTGAACCTTAAACAAGTATAAATGTGCAAATAAAGAAACAGTTGTTTAGGAGCCAAATATGTTGTTATGAATTGTAGTTCACTCTGTGTGTCTGTGGGTGTCGCTGTGTTGTTACCTGAGGGTCAGGTATAAAGGTAGCTGCCTGTTATTGGTTAGGTGTTTGACCCGGAAGGGCGAAAGATTTTTGACCGCTGTGGCGCTAACTGCCGGCGTTATGGTTGTCGGATCAGTTAATGGAATAAATAAATATTTTAACTGCATCATAAGAACATCGTTCCGGTCATTTTTTGATCAACACGCAATGGTATCGTTGACGAAATGTGAGTTAGCGAAGCGCGTCGACCAGGTTACTCTTGGTCAAACATCTCAGTAACTTGAAGCATCAGGCTTAGCTCCTTCAAGTTGCCTCTACAAATTACAATAAAATGTAAACAAGTGCTCTGCAGACAAGATAACTATCCTCCACCAATTGTCCTTCTGCATTCTTAAAAAAAAAAAAAAAAAACTCAGACCTTGGACTTGGTCATTTTAGTGGGTTGGTAAATGTCCCGCGTGGCTATCACCAGTTTCTGCCATGCTAACGTTACGATGCCGATGCTACAAGCTACATATTCAAGCGAGACAAAGTCGCGAGTCGCTCGCAGACTTGAATGAGGCTGATATTACATATCCCGGTAATCGTCCGCGATAATGAGATGAAGTCAAACAGAAACGGTAATCGTTATCGTGTAAAATTTTACCGCGCTTCACCGTAATACCGGTAACCGTTCTATCCCTTGTGGAAGGTATGCATTACTACTACACGGTCACTGAAATGGAGAGACTTTAACTGGGAAAACCTGGTTCGATATTTCATCACATTTAGAATCAAACACAAGCAGATGCTCAACAGCCATGCTGGAGATTGCGCAATCACATAGATTCAGATAACACACTTTCTGGTATATACAGCCATTCTAGGGGGAACCTTCACTCTTGAGATATGTGAATCCTAAATCGTGCCTTGTTATGTACCTCGGACATTTGGATGCTTCGGTGCACGTTGGAGGCCAATATGTGATTAAGATTCTCCTGGCGGCTGGGAAGAAGGCCATTTCTAAAAAAAGAACCCTGGTAATGAACAACAGATGCAGTTATAGAAGGTATTCTGGTAGTAGAGAAGTAAAAGCTGGCCTCTTTGTAAAAAAATGGAGACGGCTTTTTTCTATGCAAGAGTCACACAAACTGTTGTAAGTCAATTAAAGAAAAGAGGTGTTTGCTGTTGTACTTATAACCAGTTTCATCCAAAGTCTGTTGGTGAGACGAATACTGAATGTTTGTGGTCTTATCAGGTGTCGTATATCTGAGGGACGTCATTTCAGAGTGTTCAGTTGTGCAGACACATCTGAGAAAAAAAGGGGAAAGTAAATGCAGAGGCACAAGCTCACAGGATTGGAGCCCGAGGAGAATAACAAGCCTCTGCTGGTGCAGAAACATTCAAAGGAACCACGTTCGACTTTGAGGAAATGCTAAGCTTCAAACAAGGCCGAGCAGTCTTTGCATGTCAGGTGGTAAACAAAGGTGTTGCTTAGACGTGCCGTGCTCTGAAGAAAAGCAAATGTGTTATTTTTTTTGCCTCAGTTGGGCAAATATGCTCTAATTGGCTGAGTTCTGATTCAAAAACAACGCAGTAAGATGCGGCTGCAGGAACATATTCCAGACTCCACCACCAGGTTTCAGACGAGGACTGCAGGCAGAGCGGTGAGAGTAAAGGAGGGACTGCAGGTGGAGTGTCGAGAGTAAAGGAGGGACTGCAGGCGGAGAAACAAGGGTAGAGGAGGTACTGCAGGCGGAGCGGTGAGAGAAAAGGAGGGACTGCAGGCAGAGCGGTGAGAGTAAAGGAGGGACTGCGGCAGAGCGGCGAGAGCAGAGGAGGGTCTGAGGGCGGAGCGGCGAGAGCAAAGAAGGGACTGCGGGCGGAGCGGCGAGAGTAAAGGGAGGGACTGCGGCAGAGCGGCGAGAGTAAAGGAGGGAATGCGGCAGAGTGGCGAGAGTAAAGGAGGGACTGCGGCAGAGTGGCGAGAGTAAAGGAGGGACTGCGGCAGAGCGGCGAGAGCAGAGGAGAGACTGCGGGCGGAGCAGCGAGAGTAAAGGGAGGGACTGCGGGAAGAGCGGCGAGAGTAAAAGGAGGGACTGCGGCAGAGCGGCGAGAGCAGAGGAGGGACTGCGGGCGGAGCAGCGAGAGTAAAGGGAGGGACTGCGGGAAGAGCGGCGAGAGTAAAGGGAGGGACTGCGGCAGAGCGGCGAGAGTAAAGGGAGGGACTGCGGCAGAGCGGCGAGAGTAAAGGGAGGGACTGCGGGCAGAGCGGCGAGAGTAAAGGGAGGGACTGCGGGCAGAGCGGCGAGAGTAAAGGGAGGGACCGCGGGCAGAGCGGCGAGAGTAAAGGGAGGGACCGCGGGCTGAGCGGCGAGAGTAAAGGGAGGGACTGCGGGCAGAGCGGCGAGAGCAAAGGAGGGACAGCGGCAGAGTGGCGAGAGTAAAGGAGGGACTACGGCAGAGCAGCGAGAGCAGAGGAGGGTCTGAGGGCGGAGCGGCGAGAGCAGAGGAGGGACCGCGGGTGGAGCGGCGAGAGTGAAGTCGGGACCGCAGGCAGAGCAGCGAGAGTAAAGGAGGGACCGCAGGCGGAGCGGCGAGAGTAAAGGAGGGACCGCAGGCGGAGCGGCGAGAGTAAAGGAGGGACCGCAGGCGGAGCGGCGAAAGTAAAGGGAGGGACCGCAGGCGGAGCGGCGAGAGTAAAGGGAGGGACCGCAGACGGAGGGGCAAGAGTAAAGGGAGGAACCGCAGACGGAGGGGCAAGAGTAGAGGAGGGACCGCAGGCGGAGTGTTGAGCGTAAAGGGAGGGACCGCAGGCGGAGCGGCGAGTTTAGAGAAGGGACCGCAGACGGAGCGGTGAGAGTAGAGGAGGGACCGCGGGCGGAAGGGCGAGAGCAAAGGAGGGACTGCGGGCGGAGCGGCGAGAGTAAAGGAGGGACTGCGGCTGTCAGCGGAGCCAGAAGTACTGGTGCTATACTGGTACAGAGACTTTACTGGGCCAGACAGCAGGTGTAAACCCTGTTTGTAGCAGTATTCGTAAATAACAGTTGGCATTCAGAAAAGCCGGCTAGTCAACTACAACCTCCATTGATGCTTGCTGACATACCTGGATGTGGTGCTGAGGTGGCTTCGTGTAAATCAATCCACGTCTCAAGAGGTTCCAGGGTGGAAGTGACAAGAATTGTGCAGAGTTAGAAAAAACATACCCTACCTTTAATGTAGGATCGACTCTTAACTGACTTCTTACCAGCCCGGTGCCCGTTTCAAGCTGGTCAAAGGGAAATATTAGCCAAAAAGAAGTTTCCATGCTTGTTTTTAATATTCACAGACGCAAACAGAAAGCCGCTATTTTCTCAACGTGAGAAAATTCAGCCACCTATCAAGAAAAGCGCTTTGGTGACGGAGGCACACGGGCGCCGACACCACATAGCCCCTTAGCCTCCCTTCTCCAGCCGAGATGCCCACTGATTGACCGTGATGCAGATGAGTAGCACATGAAAACAATATCTGAAGACCTTTCTGCCCCGTTCTTTATGGAAATGCCATCTCCGCTCTGGAGTTGCTGATGCAATTTGCTTAAAATCTCACAGCGGCAGCTGAGACCTTTCAGAGAGTTGAGCCGTGTGTGTTTATAGAAATTCACTTTCATTTCTGTTGGTATGCAGGGGAGGGTGCGTGCGCGCCAGTGTTTGGTTTGGTCGGTTATATTGTTAGAGCCGAGGGATGCTGGGATTATTTTCCAGTTATCGCTTTACGCCTCGCCGCCGCCGCGCTGTAAACAGTGCGGCTTCTCATTCTCATTTTTAACTCGGCTGCATTTGGTTTTTCCTCGCAGCAGCGACTGGCTCCGGGTGGAGGAGGGGAGTCCTCTGATGGCATTTTGTCTGGCTGTGATTGGATTAAGGCTTAAGGTGGACTCACATTTCCTGAGATTCGTGTTATTGCTCGAAGTCTTTAAAGTGCAGAAGAGTTTGCTTTGCTTGGCCTCTAGTGGTCCAGACTCCCGAGACCAGTCCTGCTCTGCAGTCTTTGTCGGGGTTGTGTTCAGGGGTGAGTATTGGGAAGGACCTCGCAATACAATATGTATCATGATACTTGGGTCGTGATACGATATTATCACGATATCACAGTATATTGCGGTATTCTACCCAGTTAATATCAAAATTAAAAATAGATGAAAAATCAAGTTGCTGTACATGCTAATCAGATGATATTGGTCATTCAGAGGACAAATTAAGTCACTTTTATTTAAACGTTCTGCTGCCATATGAACTAAAGTACCATAACATTTGTTGTTCCAACACTTTTAACATCAGCACTTGTCAGTAACACATATTTAGTGTAAATTTCATCTTAAAAAATGTCAAATAAAGTAAAGCTTATTGCCACTGCCAGGGCATTGTCATCCTGCTTTTTTTCTGAGAATAAAAAAAAAATCTATAAACAAAATCCTAACTATCTAGAGGCCACAATCAATATTAAAACAGGTAATTTCTGAGGTAACAGCAGAAACTTTTAACGGGGAGTTCAACTTGTCAGTTGTTACAAATAACCTTGTTTCTGTTGAATCCTCCGTCTGGGAGAACTTTAAAATGAAAATGTCCATGTTAAAGTTTAGTAACTTTACCAATCCGTAATTATCTGTGTATCATTTGTTTTTTTTCCATTTTTGATTGATTGAAAATTTAAAAAGTTTAAAAAAGTGACTTTTTATCTTTTTCAGTTTTTTAATCTAACACAAAAAATATATATATATATATCATTTTTTTATATTTCAATTTTAGCAAACAGGCCACGGGACTGAATTTGTTTTTAATATTTTATTGTCTGGTTTACGTGACCCAGAAATGGCTTTGTTTTATAATCAGGGAATAGACTTTCTGTTGTTGTTACACATCTGTGCCACTAGATAGAGCCTCACTGAAGTAACCAGCTAGAGAACAGCAGGACAGTGAACACATGGAGCAGATCTGATGGAACATGGAGGAATGATGCAATCGTCTTGAACAAAGGGGTTTAAAAGTTTTTTTTTCCAGACAGAATTGTTAATATTGCTACCTGAGTTGCTACCCGGACTGTAAAGTACGCAGATTTTTACCGTTCTCCATGTCCGCATGTTTCGTGCCAATTATTATCCGGTTCCGCAGCAGCCAGTAACAGAATTTTCAAAACAAAAGCACCTGAGCAACATGCGTTAACGCACGATAAAATAAATGTCGGCGTTAATAAATTAATGCGCTAACGCAATGATAACGCGTTAACTTGCCCAGCCCTAGTTTTTGCACATTTAAGTAACCATTACAACATAATGACAGCATTGTAACCACTGTAAAAAAAAAAAAAAAAAAATCGATATTAGGAGCTTAAAAAATCGATATTATATTGGATGGCCGAAAATCACGATAAATTGCTAAATCAATTTTTTTTTCACACCCCTAGTTGTGTTGTCTGGAATGACTGCGGAGTGTTTGGAGAAGAGTTTATTGTTTTATCATCTTACATCGGTGCCAAAAACTGTTTAGTTCCTAATATCGATGTTATATTGCGACATTATCATGATATTCTACACAGTTAATATCAAAATTAAAAGTAGAGATGAAAAATCAAGTAGCTGTATATGTTCATCAGATGATATTGATCATTCAGAGGACAAATTGAGTCAAAACTATTTGCTTCAAAACAACCTATTGTTTATTATTAGTGTTTTTGCACATTTATGTAACCATTACAACATACTGACAGCATTGTAACCACTGTAAAAAAAAAAATCGATATTAGGAGCTGAAAAATCGATATTATATTGGACGGCCGAAAATCGCGATATATTGCCAAATCGATTTTTTTCACACTCCTAGTTGTGCTGTCTGAAATGACTGCGGACTGTTTTGAGATGAGTTCATGGTTTTATCATCTTACATTGGTGCCAAAAAACTGTTTAGTTCCCAATATCGATGTTATATCGTTTTTATATAGCAATATTATCGCGATATTCTACCCAGTTAATATCAAAATTAAAAGTAGAGATGAAAAATCAAGTTGCTGTATATGTTAATCAGATATTGATCATTCAGAGGACAAATTGAGTCAAAACTATTTGCTTTAAAACAACCTATTGTTTATTATTAGTGTTTTTGCACATTTAAGTAACCATTACAATATGCTGACAGCGTTGTAACCACTGTAAAAAAAAAAATTGATATTAGGAGCTGTAAAATCGATTTTATATTGGACGGCCAAAAATCGCGATATATTGCCAAATCTATTTTTTTTTCACAGCCCTAGTTGTGTTGTCTGGAATGACTGCGGAGTGTTTGGAGAAGTGTTTATGGTTTTATCATCTTACATCGGTGCCAAAAAACAGTTCAGTTCCTAAACTATCCATCTGAAGGAAGTGTTGTTTTGTGAGAACCAGCATCATTAAAGCTAAAATCAGAGAAGGTGTCGGGTGGTCATCACGCTTCGGATCCCTGGAGGTCATGAATGCGCTCAGATGTCGTTTATCGCCCAGTAATGGCTACAGTGACACCGCAAGCTCATTTTGGGAGATCCACAGTGACTCGCTGTGCTGTGGTGAATCTCGCCGATTTATCCGAATAAATGCGTAACCGTTTCCAGTTTCATGTTATGTGTCTGTTGTTGCCAGGATCCGTGTCGCCGGCATTAAAGGTCTTCAGGGTGTGGTGAGGAAGACGGTGAACGACGAGCTCCAGGCCATCATCTGGGAGCCGCAGCACATGGACAAGCTGATCCCCTCTATGCTGTTCAACATGCAGGACAGCGAAGACCAGGACAGGTACGGGTCTGCATGGCGGGTCTGGGTCCCCGTTGGCAGGCCGGACCGCGACACACGGATGTTTCCAGGGAGTGCACGCCATGCTGGGGTTTTACTCCCCACGTAGTCCAGGAGGTCCAAAACCCAAAGGGCTCTTCCTGGACCGTCACTATGCACTGCACGGGAGCTGTCGTATCCCAGAATTCAGCTGTGATCATGCTAATCTAACGCTTTACAGATGGATCGACTCCACAGTTACACATTGATAAGTAATATAAAACCACATAAATATCATATACAGTAACAGGTATTATTCCTCACCAGAATACAGATAATTGAGGTGAAAAGACTTTTATACTCTAATACTAATAATAGTTCAGACTGTCATTTAAACATGTGTACAGTTGATTAGGCAATAAATATTGGATTTAAAGGAGCAGGCATAATCAATTCAATATGACTCTCTGCTCATGCGAACATCGATTGCATCTGCAGTAGGGGTAAGTATTGCCAAGGACCTCGCAATATGATATGTATCATGATACTTGGGTGACGAAATGATATCATTACGATATCACGATATATTGCGAAATTCTACCCAGTTAATATCAAAATTAGGTGAGTTTCTGTCAAATTAAATCTAGAACTGACTTTAATTTGATTGCGGGAAGTGTTAAAGCCACTCTATGTAGCAATATCGCTTCTGACCACCTGGGGGCAGCGTTCATCAAGAGAGATGATGCGTCAGCAGTATGAGTGAGTATTGACAAGGACCTCACAATATGATATGTATCGTGATACACGGTTTGCAATACGATATCACAATATATTGCAAAATTCTACCTAGTTAATATCAAAATTTGGTGAGTTTCTGTCAAATTAGATCAAGAACTGACTTTAATTTGATTGCTGGAAGTGTTAAAGCCACTCTATGTGGCGATATCGCTTCTGACCACCTGGGGGCAGCGTTCATCAGGAGAGATGATGCGTCAGCAGTAGGGGTGAGTATTGGCAAGGACCTCGCAATACGACATGTATCGTTATACTCGGTTCGCAATATGATATTATCACGATATAGCGATATCACAATATGTTGCGATATTCTACCCGGCTAAGATCAAAATTAAAAGTAGAGATGAAAAATCAAGCTGCTGTATATGTTCATCAGATGATATTGATCATTCAGGGGACAAATTGAGTCAAAACTATTTGCTTCAAAACAACCTATTTATTGTTTATTATTAGCGTTTTTGCACATTTAATCAATAAATAAAATAAATAGAATAAGAAATCGATATCAGGAGCTGAAAAATCGATATTATATTGGGCGGCAGAAAATCACGATATATATTGCCAAATCGATTTTTTTTTTTTCGCACCCCTAATCTGCAGGTTGGTCTTCTAAAATCCAAGCACAGATCAATCCAGCCAATCAGGGTGATGATTATAAGTACATCTCATGGTCCACACTGGACCGTGTGCTGGAAGCCAAACGCTTTTTTGCAGAAAGAAGCCACTGAGCGCAGCAGAAACCGACAAACGGGTAAAACAAATGGGACTTTAAAACCACCTCCATGTCATTCGGCATGACAGCAGAACCAGGATAGAAGATTTCACGACTGTGACAACCAACGTGTTCACTCGACTGTACTCTGCATCAAAAAAAAAACAAACTAGTGAATAAGGACGGATGGCCATTGATGCCAAAAGTATGCCAGAGCTGTGGAGGAGATGTATGAGGGTGGGCAGTAGGAGTGACAGATGGTTTCAGGTGGGAATGGGACTGCAGGAAGGAGCGGCACCGAGTCATGTTTCGTTTGCTGTGGAGATGGACGGTAGGAACTGGGCATCAAACCAGCAACCTCTTGACTGAAGGACAGTGAGAACATCGTCAGGTTCTACAACTTTAAAAGACAATACAACATGCAGTTGATCGTAAAATAAACAGCAAACTGAGAGAACAACCACGAGAGAGTAAAAAAACTGGTTCTGTTATTTTTGACTTGGTCTTTCCTCCCTGTGACTTCCTTCCCCTGTTTTTATTTTCTGTTATTTTAACGCCTCCACCTGAACATCTCTTGCCCGTCTTCTTCATCACTTATTCCTATCACCTTCTCTTCGTACCTTTTTTTTCCTCATCAGTCTCAAATTAGACGCCTCTCCCTGGTTTCCTTGCTCTCACTTTTCCCTCCGTTTTCCTTCCGATCTCATTAGTGTGGTTTCCATGTGAACAAAAAATTATTTTTGGACCCCATTTTCCTTCTCGTCTCTCTCTCTTTCTCTTTTTTTTTCTCCTTAATTTTAACTATCAAACTCCACAAGTGGAGATGACTTCCTTCTGGCACATGTGGAATAAATGAGGAAACAGGTTTTTTTTAACGCCTCACTGACGTTACTTACCAGCCCAGTTTCTCAAAATGAAAAAAAAAACAATTACGTACAAACATTACTTCTTAAATTCTGCCTTAAGTTATATAACGATCCTAAAAATCTTCACCTTCAAAATTTGAAATTTTGCATGTATTCAATCAGATTAGCTTGCCTTTTTTAATTTATAAATTTCCTTTGAACGGGACACGGCTCGTTAAAAACAAGGAGGGTTATCCTCATTGTTCACCTCCTCTGTCACAGACAAGTCGAAGAAAGAAAAAAAAAAGTTAGTTTAAATAAATGACACCAGTTCAAGGAAGCGTTGTAATATGAACGCTGTGAACGAAGGTCCAACATATTTAAACTAGAAAAGCACTTGGAGAGCGCAGACCTCCGCCAAGTGCAACAGTTCTCCCATATAGCGATTTACAGATTGCAATAAAATCCGCGTCCTGGATCGGATCCGGATCAGCCTCTGAAATTTGATAGAGGTTCCTATTGTCAATCCCTGAGTGAAATTTCATGAGTTTTGGGCAAAAATTAACGGAGATATTGAGAAACAAAATTTTCGGCCCCATTGACTGCAATGTTATCGAAAATTTGAAAGTGGTCCAGAATCCAGGATTTCTTCTGGATCACAGCCAAAATGAAATCAGTTCTTCCTTTTCACATTTCTGACAACTCCTGAAAATTTTATCAAAATCCATCCATAACTTTTTGAGTTATCTTGAACACAGACAGACAGATAAACGCCGCCAAACCTCCCTGGTGGAGGTAATAAGAGTACCGCGAAAACTCTTCAGCTAAACTCGTAATCTGACAAATCCAGCCGAGGAGGCGACACTGTCACACATTCCACTTTTGAAATGGTCCCAGTGGGACCTGAGGTCGGAGCAGAAAGCAAGCAAGTTTATTTGTATAGTACGTTTTCATGTATAAGACAGTTCAAAGTGCTTTACTTAACCCTTTAGGCTACAGAGTTTTTTCAAGAAAATATTCAATTTTGATATCAAGATTTCAAAAGGCTATAACTTGAAAGCAGTTTGAGATAGAGGTATACTGTCAATGAGAAAATTGTTTAGTATGACTCAAAGTTTGTGATAGGAGTGAAAATATTCAAATAATTTGCATATTATGACGTCACAAGGTGGCGGCCATATTGAGAAATGTTCAATTTTGATATCAAGGTTTCAAAAGGCTATAACTTTAAAGTGGTTTGAGATAAAGGCATACTGTAAATGAGAAATATCTTCAGTATGAACCAAAATTTGGGATGGAAGTAGATTTGTCATCTAATTTGATTATTGTGACATTACCAGGTGGCAGGCATAGAAAACATCCATTTTTGTTTTCAAGAGATAAGGGCATACTATAATTGAGAAATATTGTTGAAGCAAAATTTGGGCTGTAAGTAAATTGTCAACTAATTTGCATATTGTGACATCAACAGGTGGCTGCCATATTGGACAATGTCAATTTTCTTATAAAGATTTCAAAAGGCTATAGTTTGAGCGGTTTGAGATAATGGAATACTTTCAACAGTCAATGTGAAATATATTCAGTATGAAATAAAATTTTTGATAGAAATAAATTCACTGATCCAATTTGTATAATCTTTAGGCACTGTTTGGGGGCCATATGGAATTGTATTATTTTCAAAGACCTTCAGTGATCAAGATGGCACTGCTTGTAGTTTTTCAGTGTGTGGTATCTTTCATTGCAAGGCACAGCACAAAGACCTACTCCACACTGACGGATGTTTCACGGGTGATGAAGCTCCAGAAATCATCATTCAGAAAAGGAGAGATGAAATCAAGTGGCTCAAAATTTGTCAGATCATCACCACAATAACCAAAAGGCTTATCAAAATTTGGGATCCACTTTAGATATTCTTCCTCTCCTCTCAAGAATTCCCAGCTATCATCATTATAATCATTGCTGCCGTGATTTGTGATGCGGCATTGAACGCCATCTCCACCGCCATTTGCAGTGTGTTTTCTCCCGTGGCTTCCACAACCGCGGCTGTTTTCATCCCCGCTACATTCACCCATATTTGCGGTGTTTTGAGACCCTCTGACATCCCGACCACTTCCCTTGCTTGGTGTTTGCAAGCCACACTGAGGTGAAGCACCTGCTATACTGTGTGATGGTTGTGGACTATGGCGCGCGGACTCTAGAGATGCGCGGATGACGTATATTTTAACCCGCAACCGCTTCTTAAAATCTCTATCCGCCCGCTATCCATTTGCAGGAACGTTTTTTCACCAATTTTCAAAACCGAACCGACCCGCCATCCTTTTTAATAATATGTAAAATATTTTTCTTATTATTATTATTTGAGTGCTTCAACCGCAACCCGCCCGAATTGTAATTAAAGTATTATTTTTTGACGAGTCATCCGCCCGATATGCGGATTATCCGCTCCGCCCGCGGGTGCGCGGTTCATCCGCACACCTCTAGCGGACTCGCCGTCACTACTAATGTCAGTTTCACCGTCATTAAACAACTCTACGTTTTCCGCCTCGGAATCAGAGTCAGCCAGTAACTGACGAAGCACTTCGTCGATGGTAAACCGACCTCTCGGCATTGTAAGTAAATGAGAAAAATACTATTTTGCTTTGTTCTGCTCTCGCTCCGTTCAGCACTAGTACCGCTACTGCGCCGCCGCCTCTCTGCAACGGAGGGTGTTTTGCAAACTATTTTTCTCTGAAACTTTGAATGGCACCACCCCCAAAAAATCTACTCAGATTACAGGCACACATGTCTCCTATCTCCTGGTGAAAAGTAGTGACACGATTCGGCACCACATTTATAGATACAGCCTGTTTTATTCAGCAATGTTGCTTGTCGCAATATTGCGACTTTGGCGCTTAAAGGGTTAAAACATATAAAGAAAAAAAGAAAAACCAAGAAACAGAAAGAAGGAGATATGACGCCTGAGTCTCGACATGTCTGATTTAAACATTTCTCCTGGAGTCGTCCTCTTGCTGGCTGTATCGCTGTTGGAGCAGTTGAAAGCTAATAAAGTCTGGCCTTCAGGTAAATCTAACTCGATTATTACCTCGCTGAATGACACATTTAAAGGCTTTGGCAGCCTGACAAGGAATCAGGATAATTTATTCTGACATTTCAAAATCCCCCCGTTTGCTCCGGCGATCGTTATGGCCCCCGTGGTTGACACCGGTGGGACGTCGCCCTCATTTGCAGTCGGGGCGGGCTTGGATCCCGTTTTGAGGGGTCCAGGGATTCGGTGGAAGAGCTTCCCAGACTGAGAGCTGTCTTATCGTCCGGTTTAATGTTTAAAGCCACACAGGTGTTGTCTCGGTTGTCGGCAGGTCGTCTGTCTTTGAACAGCCAGTGTGAACTGAAGCATTGCCATGGGTGAGTTAGCGCACCCACGACTCGCAGCCGTATTGTACACATTTTAACAGTGCAGTTAAATGCATTTAATATGCTGACAAAGAACGGGTTGTTTCCAAACGTGCTACCGCTCTGGGGAGCAGCCGTTGGTGAATCGTGTTATTTTTATTCAGCTTGACTGGCTGTTTGCACACCGGAGCGCTGCTGGATGAAAGTCGTCAGACAATGCATCAAATGAGTTAGACGACCTTCACCAGCCTTGGGCATTATAATTAGCACATGAAAAAGATGCTTTTCCTTTTAAATCAGATGAGCGGAGCCTCTGAGCGCATCTGTGTACCTGATTAGGACCCGACTGTTAAATTCAGCTTCACGTCTAGCTGAGTCTGTGACGATCCAAGGAAATGTCTTTCTTGCGCAACGAACGGATGGTAAATGGTTGCTGGAAAAGCCTAAGGGTCGGCGTGCTGCTCCAGCTACGTGGAGGCCGGATCTCCCAAAGAATCCTCTGATCTTCGATCATCTTTAGTCTCTTTGGAAACCTCGACAATAAACAAACATAGAAGTTTAAAAGCGGCATATTCGTAGGAAGCAGACAAGGCACAAAAGCACCTTTCTGGAGTTAGCTGTGATTGAAGAGTGGCATTGAGATTAAAGGGGAAAGGATTACGAGATAGACCCAGACCCCCCAGTAAGACTTGGAGGTAGCAGAGATGAAGACGTTACCAGGATGGAGGGGACGGTTGGCTCCATCGCTCGCCGGACTGAAGGAGCTCGGTCTTTCCAGAAGAGACAGTTTGGTTCATCAGAGTTTGGTTCATCGGTGTTTCCTTCTCTGACCTGGAGATATCTCACTTAATTCACCATTGTGGAGATATACTGGTTTTAATGGCTGTTAACAGGTTTTAACGGCTGTTATCTGGAGTTAGCACTCGGACCATAAGACCGGGACATGAAGAAAGAGCGCTGGACGCCGGCAGCTCCTCAAGTACACCAGACTGCAGCATCTGGTGTACTTGAAACTTGAATTTCCCCCTTGGGGGATCAATAAAGTATATTTGATTTGATTAACTGATATTACTGTGGAGAGAAGAGTTTATTCAAGAGAAGAGCAACTTTGATTGAAATGGAGTAAATCTGAAGGATATCATCCTGTTCCAGCTGAGATTAAGAGGAGTTTTCATGGTTGCTGTGCTGGGGCAAAGGTGAAGGCCAGGAAACGGAGATACAAGCCCTTTCTGCCCTCAGTCATCATGGGAAATGTCAACTTCCCTGACCAACAAGAGTGATGAACTGGAGATACTGGTGAAGAGTCAGAAAGTGAACCATGAGTGCAGCCTTATGTGTTTTACTGAAACCTGGTTGAATCAGAACATCTCAGACTCCATGGTGGATCTACCTGGATTCACCCTCAGACGGAGATAATAAAGCTCCCTTAACCCTCAATCTCAACCTTCATCCTTAACCCTCAATCTCAACCTTCATCCTTAACCCTCAATCTCAACCCTCACCCTTAACCCTCAATCTCAACCCTCACCCTTAACCCTCAATCTCATCCCTCACCCTTAACCCCTCAACCTCACCTTAACCCGCAATCAACCTCACCCTTAACCCTCAATCTCAACCCTCACCCTTAACCCTCAATCTCAACCCTCACCCTTAACCCTCAATCTCACCCTCAACCCTCAAAAACCCCTCAACCAACCCTTAACCCTCAACCCGCTCAACCCTCAATCTCAACCCTCACCCTTAACCCTCAATCTCAACCCTCACCCTTAACCCTCAATCTCAACCCTCACCCTTAACCCTCAATCTCAACCCTCACCCTTAACCCTCAATCTCAACCCTCGCCCTTAACCCTCAATCTCAACCCTTGCCCTTAACCCTCAATCTCAACCCTCACCCTTAACCCTCAATCTCAACCCTCGCCCTTAATCCTCAATCTTGGCCCTCCAAATAAGTGTAAGAGCTATCTTGTGACTTAGAAATGGGACAGCTTTGAGTGCAGTTACATCTTCAGACTGTGGGGGGCGGCCTTACACCAAAGCTACATCCAGCCTGTCAAGAAAACGACAATAACGAAGAAGGAGAAGAAGATGTAGAATTCGATTCAAATTCAATTCAAATATACTTTATTAATCCCCCAAGGGGAAAATTCAGGTTTCAGTACACCAGTCTGGTGTACTAGTGGAGCTGCCGGCGTCCAGCGCTCCTTTTCATGTCCGGTCCTGTGGTCCGAGTGTTAACTCCAGTTAACAGCCGTTCAAAACAGTTAACAGCCGTTAGAACCAGTATATCTCCATAATGATGACAAGTGAGATATCTCCAGGTCAGAGGAGGAAACACCGATGAACCAGACCGTCTCCTCTGGGAAGACTGAGCTCCTTCAGTCCGGCGAGCAACGGAGCCGACCGTCCCAGAGCCCGGTTCATCACGCGGATCGGACCAGGCCGTTGTCGTCTCCCCCGGCGGTGCTGGACCCCACCAGGTCACCAGATGGCCCCTGCCAGGTCAGCTGACCCATCTGGCGTGTAGACTGCTGGACAGGGGCAACATGCCGCCGCTGCTACGTTGGGGGCTCCCGTCCCGGCTCAGTGATGCTGAAGCCTGGATCCAGTGGCGGTGGTTGCCGCGGGTAGCAATTCAGGAATACTTAGCTTTCCCGAACCGGCCTCCAGCAACACCGTCCATGTCCGCGGCGGCAGGTCTCCAACAGCCGCAAGAGGACCGATCCGCCCCCTGCAGACAGTATGTCGACATCCGACCGCAAATCACCACAAATCGGGCACAAACTGGAGTGTCCAGCGTCGCAGGGATAAGTCCCAGGAGCAGCAGCGGGTAGCCTCCATGCCATGTCCGGGCGATGGAAGAAGAATAAGATAATATAAATATATGTAATGAAGACAGTAAGATAGTTTCATAACATATCTTTATTAACTACGAAAATACATACATTTGTAGCTCGCTTTTTTTCGAAGATGTCTTGACGGAAATACGCAACACCTTCTGGGTAGCCCTTACTTCCAAAATCTCAATATTGAGGCCCTCAAACTTGCCCCGTAACTTGACTTTCTAAGAATCGGGACAGCACTTGCACATCACGGGAGCGCGCATTTTTGAAGGAGCAGATGTGTTTGTTAATGTCAAAGACGCTTCCAGAGCTACTGCCTTACCACCACTTTTTAAAGAATATATATATTTGTGTTATTGATGAGCTGATGGGATTTTTGACTTTCTCCCCTTGGGGGATGAATAAAATACATCTCATCTAAGAGGAACATGACGTAAACGAGGCTAGATTGAGACAGTCTGGACACGTAGAGGATGGAAAGTCGATGTGTCGGAGGATATGCTGCAGAAGGACGGTTCACAACAGCAGGCAACAGCTACCAGGGGTTATGCCTCCAGCACTAACATGACGGCAGGCGGCCAAGACAATGAGGTAGTTTCCATTTTCTTGCCTCTGCTGGGTCCCAGCATGCCACTGCCTAAATAGAGGGAGAGGGCTTGTCAATAATCTGCAGCAGCTGTGACAATCGGTCCCTGGTTGGCACTGTTCCCTGAACCACTGCCCCACATCCACCCCTGCAGCGTAGGGTCATGTGCGTAGGGGCTGCAAGAGTCCATGTAAAGAAATATAATCTTAGACAGGTTTGAACAGTTGACTGGACGGTGCAGATACTGTCCTTGCTCCAACACTAAAAGTATTAGTTGTCCTTAATGAACATTTTATCATATGCTTTCAAAGATCATTAAATGCTGCTATAAAGATGGCGTTAAATGGATCAGGAAACCCACCCGCTACAGACACGGCTCCTTGCAGGTGTAAAATTTATCGCGCTCACTTTTCCTTCTTTTTATTTCTATGGTTTTATTCCCCTCCAGTCCTGTTGCCCAGCAGACCAATCGATAAATCTCATATCCCGCAATTTAAATGGAAACGCAGTCTTGCCATGATCCTAATCCACGCGCATTCATCACCCGTAGCCTCGGCGCTGACGGTCATGTTGAGCCGTTTGTAACGGCGCGGCCACTGCTTAATGACCAGGTCCTCCGGTCGGATGTCGGGCTGTGAAGGAGTAGCAGGATGCAGGTTAAACTGTCTATGGTACTTATGTAGTAAAAGATAACTCCACTTGCTGAAATGGTGCTCCTCCACAGCCAAATCGATTTGGCAATACAGTGATCCCTTATTTTTCACGGTTAATGGGCGCCCCCCTGCGAAGATCAAAATCCGCAAACTGGAGCCAGAGCCCCCCCGAGCCTAAATAATGTGTTTAAAATATGTTTAAAAACTGTAAAAAAGTAGCAAGATGCTGGAGCGAAACACGACAAAGGCTCAACTGTGGTCTTTCTGTTTCCTTCACAGCCTCTGGTCTCTGAACCGTAGTAAAGAAACCGCTGGTATTGTGCTATTTTTGGCTCATAATTAGCAGCTAACACGCTAACAACAACAAAAGAAAAAGTCCAGTTTTCTCTGCATGGAACGAGCACTTTATTCTGGCACTGCAGGAACTTGTAACATCACACAGGTTGTATTGTTGGGCTCCTGTCGGTTAACAGAGAATGTAAATCTATACACGCTGGGCTGCTGTTGATGCTCACTACACTTTTCGTCTAACCCCGTTTTGGTTCTGCTGTCCCACGATACACACACTACATTACCCATAAGGCCACACCATTATCCATAAGGCCACCTTCTTAAAGGGGCCAGGCTAGCTCACAACATTTCTTAGCAGTGAGTGAACGCGCACAACATCCTGTGATGTTTCTTTGATTTTGTCTTGATTTTTTAAATTATATTATATATTTCTGAAAAATCCGCAAATAACTAAAATCGTGGAACTTGAAGCGCGAATTGGTAAGGGATCACTATATATCGCGATTTTTGGCCGCCCAATATAATATCGATTTTTCAGCTCCTAATATCAATTTTTTTTCCTAATATCGTTTTGGTTTTTTTGTGCATTGTCAGTAACTCAGGGTACTTTATCCTTCATGTTCTCACTTACAGTGGTTACAACGCTGTCAGTATGTTGTAATGGTTGCTTAAATGTGCAAAAACACTGATAATAAACAATAAATAGGTTGTTTTGAAGCAAATAGTTTTGACTCAATTTGTCCTCTGAATGATCAATATCATCTGATGAACATATACAGCAACTTGATTTTTCATCTCTACTTTGAATTTTGGTTTTAACTGGGTAGAATATTGCAATATATCGTGATATTGTAATATCGCATCGCGACCCAAGCGTCATGATACTTATCGTATTGCGAGGTCCTTGCCAATACTCACCCCTACTGTTGACGCATCATCTCTCCTGCTGAATGCTGCCCCCAGGTGGTCAGAAGCGATATCGCTACGTAGAGTGGCTTTTACACTTCCTGCAATCAAATTAAAGTCAGTTCTAGATTTAATTTGATAGAAACTCACCTGATCTTAACATCCTGTTGTGCACGTATACCACACACGACAGCAGACCCGAGCCGGTTCACAACAAATTAAGGAACGAATGAATATGTCGCTGTGAGAAATGTCTAATCCAGTGCAACTAAATATGAAAAATTCCCTGTTTCTAATTAAAGCGATTAGACAGAAGTGGTAAAAGTTTATTGTATTCCATGTAATCAGCGGGCGCTGCAGGCGCGTCGGGCCTATCGGAGCTTGTTAATGGAAGCACTGATGCCGAACCAGACGGCGGATGTGCTGCAAAAAGAAAATTGGGAGCTGAAATGAAATAAAATGAGGCGGCGGAGTTGTGATAAACATCCCCTCGACCACAGCGTTTAGTTCAGACCTCTTGGGCTCAAACCTCTTTGGAGCAAAATAACTTTTAAATGTTCATTTTCCGTTTTCTCCTGAATGCGCCCAAAACAGTTTTTCGTGCAGTCTCGTCCCAGACACAACCGTGGTCGTTTTGTCTGCTAACCCTGCTAATGGAGCCTCGGCCGACGCGGCGGTCAAGGGCATCCTGTTGTCTTAATTACCTCTGAGGGACGGTGGACGTGGCTGAGGTGCAGAGTGATGGAGGGATCTTCTGGTTTCAGCACACAAACAGACAGAAACCCAAAGCGTTGGACGATCGAGGCGTCCACCTTGAACGTGACTTCGTCCAGCTTGTGATTTGTTTGATGATGTCACAACCTCCCCAGCATTCAGAATGAGTGACAGCATCCAGTTCTTATTTTTATTTTTTCCTCCCATCTCTTTATGTATTTAATAAGCTCGAGTCATCATCATTCTTTTACATCCTCTCTGCTTCACTTTAATGTTCTGCCAGATTAAATCCTGAACTAATTAAACGATTTTGCAGGGAGACGAACCAGATCGTCTTAAAATAAACCTGTCTTGAAAACCTGTCTTGGCTTTTCCTCCTGAGGAGTTGCCTTAGTAAATAATTTATTTACGTCTCAACCTGCCCTCAACATCCTCCTCTGTCTCACCAGCCAGAAATCTCCTCTTTGGTCTTCCACTTCTCCATGTCCATCATTCTCCTCTTTGTGTCTTTCATCTTGATGCCATCTTTCCTCGTGCCACCCAGAGAAGATGCTCTTGCCTCAAGCTTTGCTTCTCATCTTTTGATCATCTCTTCTGCCTCCAGGTCTTGTAGAAGAGCAGGACCTGCTCTTCCATCATGGATAACAACACTCTTCTCCACTCGGCTGTACCTTCTACTTCACCTCTTTTCCAAAGCTGCTTCCTTTGCTCGCACCCTTGTAACCTGTCCTTCGCTCCTCTCCTCTCTGAGGCAGGTTTTCTTCCACCTGGTCAGCATCCTCATCAGATCAGTGTCGCCTGCAACCATCTTGGTCCCTGTTTGACCTCATCCATCTGTTGACCATGTTTCTACCTGATGACGTCCCTGGTTCACACATGTTCATACGGTCTGAGAAATGAGACGAAACGAGATCTGCCAGGTGGCACGATGCTCACAAACGGCGTGATCGGAGCCACGGTTCCAGATGTTTGGAGATGGCACTGATTTTCCACGCCGTGTGTCGTCTACACCTGACCGCTGTCATTGAAGTCGTTCTCATAATATTTAAGTTTTCTCTGAATGCGCCATAATGAGAAAGACTTGAACCGTTTCCTCAGATGCGCAGTCAACAGTTGAGGGGGAGGGGAGATCAGCTTTTACTAACTTTATTCCGCCCACTTCATTTAACAAAAGCCCACCTTCAATAACGGTGAGGCATTTCATTTTTGTCTCTCATTTCGCCGCTCATAACAGGCGATAAGCATTTAATTTCCCCTGAAGCGTCTGCAGGGGCTGGCGGTAATTGCATGGTTTCCCTCCTGAGACTGGGCCGCCCGTGGTCCGTCTGTGAGCGGGCTTACCGCCGAGGAACTCATTTACTGTTGCACCGTCGTCTCTGTGTGATGCGCTGATGGGACGGTGGGTGCCTCGTGGCTCCGGAGGAATCAAAGATATTTTATAGATGTTATTTAGAGATGTGCTTGCAGAGGAATAAATACAAACAGTTGGTCCTTTGTTGGTTCCCTCAAACATTTACATTTTGTTTATAAATGAGCAATCGTCTCCCAGAAGGCAGCAGTAGTATCGGCCCATTAGAAAACCCCTTTAGAAGGTTTAAATGCGGTTGATTTGATTTCGAGTTTGATTTGCAACAGGGAGGTGTGCAACCCTCCCGCTTGGTTACGCCAAGCACCGACGTTACGACTTCCAGGTTGAAGCTGACGCGGAAAGAAGGGAAGCTGCAGTCCCTCAACTGACCTCAAGGTGCTGGCTACGAAACGGAGCAGGTCACGTTAAAATGTCCAACTTTGCGGCAGAAATTAACCTAAGCTCAGTCTGAGATGGCAGCGATGCTTGGCCCCGTGAAGCTTGTTCTTCCGTGTTTCCGTCATTTCCAGTCGCGTTAAAATAGTTAAAGCGGTAAAGCCCCGCTCCGCTGTTCCTCTGTGCTGCTGCGTGGAAACTGATGTGACGATGCTGTTTCTGTGTCTGGCAGGTCGGGACATCCCAGCACGCCTTCGGCGGCGGGTCAGGACGGCGAGGAGAACCCGGCGGCGCTGGCTGAGAGCTGCTTCAGGGAGCTGCTGGGCCGAGCGGCTTACGGCAACATGAACAACGCCGTCCGGCCAGTGTTGGTGTGAGTACATACCTGCTCTGGTTCAGAGGACGTACACTATATTCCCAAAAGTATTCGGACACTCCCATATGAGCTTTGGTTCCTCCTATTCCTCATCAATATGATGAGGAATGGGATGATATTATATTTCCATTGTTCTTGGTGATGTCTGGCTTGGATGCAGCTGCTCTGCCATGGAAACCCATTCATGAAGCTCTCTGCTCTGTTGTTGAGCTGATCTGAAGGACACATGAAGTTTGGAGGTCTGTAGTGATTGACTTAACTTTGGCAATATAGTGTACGTCTTCTATTCTTTCCTTTTCTCTTTTTTCCCAAGGAAATAAACAACCTTCTCGGATCTAAATACAATTCTGAATTGTATATCGTGATCCGAATACCAAAGAGAAGCAGTGCAGTCAAATCTGTTTGCCTCTGCTCACAGCATCAGGTTCAATGAGTCACTAGGCTGAGCTCCACCCACCTCCTGAGCCCCTTTAGAGAATAGTCCTACAGCTTTGTGCATACCTTTAAAATAGTTTTGAAGAGGAAAAAAATAGATACAAGTTTTAAAAAGAGCAGGTGATAATAGGAATGTTGATGAGCCCCGTCCAGCAGCAACTGTTCAAGGACCCATCTGTGGACTCTTTCCCTCTGTCTGTAGACGGTAGACTCGTTCCTCCGTCTGTAGACCCGTCCCTCCATCTGTGGACTGGTTCCTCCGTCTGTAGACGGTCTGTAGACTCGTTCCTCCGTCTGTAGACTCGTCCCTCCATCTGTGGACTGGTTCCTCCGTCTGTAGACAGTAGACTCGTTCCTCCGTCTGTAGACTTGTCCCTCCATCTGTAGACTTGTCCCTCCATCTGTGGACTGGTTCCTCCATCTGTAGACTCGTCCCTCCATCTGTGGACTGGTTCCTCTGTCTGTAGACGGTAGACTCGTTCCTCCGTCTGTGGACTCGTTCCTCCATCTGTGGTCTCGTTCCTCCATCTGTGAACTCGTCCCTCCATCTGTGGACCCGTCCTTCCACCTGTGGACTGGTCCCTCCACCTGTGGACCCGTCCTTCCACCTGTGGACTCGTTCCTCCATCTGTGGACTGGTCCCTCCACCTGTGGACCCGTCCTTCCACCTGTGGACTCGTTCCTCCAGCTGTGGACTCGTCCCTCCAGCTGTGCATATTGTGCATATTTTTGTTCTCTCAGTCTTTATGGTCTTGTAATTTTTTCCGTATCAGTGTTCAGCTGTCATAGACAATGTCTACGATGTCTTGTTGCTGTCATGGAGACATGGAGGATATTTTTAATATATAAGTAGCTTTGATACCGTACGAGCGGTTCGACGACGGCTGTACACGCTGGTCTTGCAAGCAGAGACTAACCCGAAATAGATTTCAGAAGCCCTACGACTATCCAATCGAATCGCACCTTGAAATGAAGCATTGATATCGAACCAAGTGCTGTTCTAGAGAAATATAAGAATCCAAAGTTGGTCTCTTCGTAACCCTAAAACGGAGGGGTTTATTTCCACGTGATGTTTATTGTCAGTGCGTACAAATCTAAACACTCTGTAAACCGAGTTAACACGAAAACAACAAATGCTGTTTCATCAGATATCTCATGGAAATAATGAGGCAGGGTTCAGTTAACTTGCTGCTCCAGTTGCTCAAATACTCGAGGAAACGCTGAAGATTAAGATCCTAAATCAGCACTGCGGGTCAAAGCGTGTCTTTAATCTTCTCAGTCTGGCTGATGAACCTTCTTTTTCACCTTCAAAAGTAGAAATTTGGTTTCCAAACTGATTCTGAAGGTGACGTTCTCCCAAATATGCAGTCTTGGATGTATTGACTCCAGACTGGACAGCAGCTCATATCACAGATAAAAATAATCTGCCTCAGATGACCCCAGAGATATATGAAGCTCTATTATAATCCATCAGTCACAGCTGTCTGCTGCTTTCTTTGCAATTTCAGAAACTTGGCAAACTCATAACCAGCTTTAATAAACGTCAGCAGCGTGACACAGAAAAGCGGGGTGAGGGTAAATAAATCAGAGGTGGATGTTTGGGATTGTGAGTCACTTCAGAAGTTTCAGGAGATAATAAAAATATCATCCGCTCCTCAAAGGAATTGAGGACGGGGCTGCAGTGGTTTACAGTGGTTAGGGCAGGCATATAACTCCTACAGCGGTCACGGGTTCAATTCCCTTTGCTGCATGTCTTTCCCGTTCTCTCTCTGCCCCCCTTTCCTGTCTGTTCTCCACTATGATTGAAGACGGCCTTGAATGAACAACAAAGCACGACTGACTGTGATGCGTCATTATTATTATTTCAACAGAAACTAAGACAATAATTTCCCCCCCCATGACTCAGGAGGTTACTGACCCACCTTCAGCAGGAATAACTTCGTTTTCTGACTCAGTGTCAAACCAGCTTTGGTCGTTGGGACTAGTGGAGCACAATAACTATCGGGCAGATAACTATCGGGCTGATAACAGGAAATGATGACGTCATTCTGATAAGTCCGATATCACGACGATTAGCCCCAATAACATTTATATTTTTGTCAACACGGCATTGCCTCGCTCCCTCTGAGCCTTGAATGACCAGCAGTGAATGTTATGTTCAAGTGACGTCGGCATAATCAGAAACACGATTACTCAATCAGGAAAATCAAGAATACTCCCTCATGCCAGAAAACAACTCGTTAACTCGGTCATAATTTTGGTAGTTGCTGACTTGAATTGATATTCGCAGTATTTCCCCTCATGTTACACATAAAAAAGAAAAAAATAGAAAAGGCTGAAAGAACGTAGGGAACGTTGGAATAACATTATTATCGCAAAAACCATGGAGAAAAAAGTGCAATAAAAGGTGATCTCGTGTTTTTCCAAACGCCAAGTATTCATACTGGAAATTTCAAAGATAAATTTGACCAATCAGACGTGAAACTGCATGGCGAGTAATGACAGCAGGCAAAGAGACGAATGAGGACAGACATTGACTCCAGATACTAAAGCACTCATTCATGAGTCATACCAACATCACAGTTTTCAACAATGACATCACAGGTTGCATGTTTTCCTGACATCGTGCGGCTCTACTGGGGAGCCTGTTGGAGAAGTTTACCAAAGAAGGTAATTAGTAGAGCCTGTAGAGACACAGGATCCAAGCGTACACTTCCCCTTACCCGCTAACACTAGCCGCTACCTGCAACAAGGAGGTGTGCAACCGACCCCCTTACTCACTTTGTAGGTGTGGCAATGGGCGTGTCTTTTGCCCTTTTCGCAAACTCTGTATCTTGCAGGTAGCGGGTGCACCCGCAACCCGCATGTCGGCGCACCCGCAACCCACATGTCGGGTAAAAGAGCGCGTCCAAATGGCATCAATGCGCTTCCACCTGGTCCCATGTGGACGTTCACAAATGGCTCCACCTCTCAAATTAACTCTTGTATAAAAAGCGTGATCTGGCCTCAGTTGAACCCCTGAGAAAATGGCAGAGATTGTCTTAAACGGCTCCATAGCGGTTTGCAGGTTGTGCAACCTGCGCTTAAAGGCAATGGCTACTGATGCACTGATTGGTTTAACAGATGGAACGCCCTAACCACTCCTATGGATAATGTAGCGGGTAGCGCAAGTGGGATAGCGGGTTTAGCAAGGTGGAAGATTGCGTTTTTTGCCGGGGAACGCCCGCCCGCTACCTGCTATCCCTAAATAGCGGCTTTAGGAGATCTGGCGGAAGATCGAGCCCACAGTCTGCACCCTCTGCTGTCCTTCATTGTTGATGAAGTGAATGGACGCAGTTGATTCCAGTTCTAATAAAGAACATTTGAACATTTGGAAGTGGCGCATCGCTGTCCTTGGTGTGAAGTTTCAGGGACGTTCCTCTTACAAATAACCCTTCCCATTGTAGATTGATGGACTCCAACTTCTCTGGAAATGGCCTTATGACGTTTCCCAGATTCCTGAGGAGCAAGTTGCTTCTCTAAGATCTGTGCTGATGTCCTCCTTCACTGGCTTTGTGTTTACACGCAGCTGAATGCTCCGGACCAGCAAAATGCCAAACCAGCTGGTGTGTCTGTGCTGTAGCTCTGCAACCAGACAGACCAAGAAATGTATCATCTTTTTCTATCTCCAGCACATGGCTTCATTTTTCACACACACACCCTCTCTGACTCACTGTCACACACACACTCCTGCACTAATTTCTCCATGCACTCCCAGCACACAGAGGAAATTAAATGAGCTCCGTTATCGCACGGGCGGCTGACGTGTGAACGCGGCACTCCACCGCCACCCGGTGACCATCTCCTGGGTTTTGAAGAACGCCGCCGCCGCTCCCGTTAGCCACGCCGGCCCCGCCGCTCAGCACGGCTCGCATAAATTAGACGGCAAACGAGCGGGCCCCGCTGAGATTTTTCTTTCTGCCACAGTGTGTTTTGGCACCGCTGAGTGCAGGCGGCCCTTTCATCCTCAGCAGCTTTCAGGAAGAAAAGGACTCGTCTTTCAGAGCAAGCAGGGTTTTTTTTCTGTTTGGTTAGTTTATGCGCAGCTCCAACACTGTGAGCAATGCTCACACATCTGTTCCTCAGTCATTTCTAACAGCAGTATTCACATCTGTACACAGATAGATGTCTCTAAACTCACCAGAGGTGCTGCAGTGGAAGAACCAGCTTCTGCTCAGTTAGGTTGTGACGAGCTGTCGTCATCGTGTAATTAAGCTACGCTCTTCTAGTCTAGTCTAGTTTAGTCACATAGTGAAAAATAATCTGATTAAATCTTCCTGTTTTATGAAATAATAATCAGTCGCACTTGTTTGGTTTCCTGCCTCCGGGTCACAATTGTTTCATTACAGGGTTATAATATTTTTGGGGGTTATAATATTTTTGGATTTCCCATTAGTTTTAGATTTTATTTAGTTTTTAGTTTAGTTTATTAAATTCAGTTAGTTTATAATAGTTTTTAGAGCAGTTTTGCTAGTTTTTATTCATTTTTATTTTGAAATAGTTATTTTTAGTTTAGTTTTTATTAGTTTCAGTGTTAGTTTTAGGTTTTTTTTTTTTGTAAATCAGGGTTGTAATTGTGATTGTAATGAAGCACTGAACTTTTTGAAGGCTATCGAGTCACATAGTCGTGTTTACATTCCGGTCTCAATAAACATATTTATCAATGCATATTCTCTCTTGTGGTGTTCCTGCGTATTTACTGACCAGCAGCTATCTGGTCTCCGGTGGAAACAGTCCATTATAGTTGCTGTTTTCTCCCGTTCCTTCCCAACGCTGACTGGCCTGCAGCTGTAGCTTCTCTTTCCAGGGGGCTAGCTTAGGCTAGCTTATCCAGCTAGTCTTAGTTAGCCTTCTTGTGCGAGCTTTTCAAATTGACTTTCAGATTCGTGGGTTTTTTTTCTCCTTGAGAAGTATTCCACACATTGTATCACCTGCTTCTACAACACGGAACTTATTTTTTATCGTTAACACAGTTATCGTCAAAGAAATCCCAAATAGAACTGTGCCGCTTTCTCCCAACTTTTGCCACAGTCATTACTGCTGATAATTTTTTTTTTTTTTTGCGGTTGTTGTTGTTGTACGGCAGAGCGAAGTTAATAGATTTTAAACATTTATGAGAAAAAAAATACAAACACGAAATTGAAGGACGTTCTTGATATTATTATAGTTAATTTTAGTTTGTTTTATAAACACATAATACAGTTTCAGTTAGTTATCGTTTTTTATAAAACTCTCGTTTTTATTTTATTTCATTTTGTTTGTTTACGTTAACGATAATAACCTTGTTACCCGCGTACGGGTCACAAACAGTTCATTACCCGCGTACAGGTCCCAGTCGTTTCATTACCCGCGTACGGATCTCAGTCATTTCATTAACCGCGTACGGGTCACAGTTGTTTCATTACCCGCGTACGGGTCGCAGTTGTTTCATTACCCGGAAAAGGGGCGCAATCATTGCATTATCCACCTACGGGTCACAGTCGTTTTGTTACCCGCGTACGGGTCACAGGCGTTTCATTATCCGCGTACGCGGCTCACAGTCGTTTCATTACCTGCGTACGGGTCACAGTTGTTTCATTACCCGCGTACGGGTCGCAGTCGTTTCATTACCCGAGAAGGGGCGCAATCATTGCATTATCCACCTACGGGTCACAGTCGTTTCGTTACCCGCGTACAGGTCACAGTAGTTTCGTTGCCCGCGTACGGGTCACAGTCAATTCGTTACCCGGGTAAGGGTCACAGTCGTTTCGTTACCCACGTACGGGTCACAGTCGTTTCGTTACCCGCGTACGGGTCGCAGTCGTTTCCTTACCCGCGTATGGGTCGCAGTCGTTTCGTTACCCGCGTATGGGTCACAGTCGTTTCGTTACCCGCGTACGGGTCACAGTAGTTTCGTTGCCCGCGTACGGGTCACAGTCAGTTTGTTACCTGGGTATGGGTCACAGTCGTTTCTTTACCCGGGTATGGGTCACAGTCGTTTCGTTACCCGGGTATGGGTCACAGTCGTTTCGTTACCCGGGTATGGGTCACAGTCGTTTCGTTACCCGGGTATGGGTCACAGTCGTTTCTTTACCCGGGTATGGGTCACAGTCGTTTCGTTACCCGGGTATGGGTCACAGTCGTTTCGTTACCCGGGTATGGGTCACAGTCGTTTCTTTACCCGGGTATGGGTCACAGTCGTTTCGTTACCCGGGTATGGGTCACAGTCGTTTCCTTACCCGGGTATGGGTCACAGTCGTTTTTCTTACCCGGGTATGGGTCACAGTCGTTTTACCCGGGTATGGGTCACAGTCGTTTCGTTACCCGGGTATGGGTCACAGTCGTTTCCTTTACCCGGGTATGGTCACAGTCGTTTCGTTACCCGGGTATGGGTCACAGTCGTTTTCGTTACCCGGGTATGGGTCACAGTCGTTTCGTTACCCGGGTATGGGTCACAGTCGTTTCGTTACCCGGGGTATGGGTCACAGTCGTTTCGTTACCCGGGTATGGGTCACAGTCGTTTCGTTACCCGGGTATGGGTCACAGTCGTTTCGTTACCCGGGTATGGGTAACAGTCGTTTTCGTTACCCGGGTATGGGTATGGGTCACAGTCGTTTCGTTACCCGGGTATGGGTCACAGTCGTTTCGTTACCCGGGTATGGGTCACAGTCGTTTCGTTACCCGGGTATGGGTCACAGTCGTTTCGTTACCCGGGTATGGGTCACAGTCGTTTCCTTACCCGGGTATGGGTCACAGTCGTTTCGTTACCCGGGTATGGGTCACAGTCGTTTCGTTACCCGGGTATGGGTCACAGTCGTTTCTTTACCGGGTATGGGTCACAGTCGTTTCGTTACCCGGGTATGGGTCACAGTCGTTTCCTTACCCGGGTATGGGTCACAGTCGTTTCGTTACCCGGGTATGGGTCACAGTCGTTTCCTTACCCGGGTATGGGTCACAGTCGTTTCTTTACCCGGGTATGGGTCACAGTCGTTTCGTTACCCGGGTATGGGTCACAGTCGTTTCCTTACCCGGGTATGGGTCACAGTCGTTTCGTTACCCGGGTATGGGTCACAGTCGTTTCTTTACCCGGGTATGGGTCACAGTCGTTTCGTTACCCGGGTATGGGTCACAGTCGTTTCCTTACCCGGGTATGGGTCACAGTCGTTTCGTTACCCGGAAAAGGGGCGCAATCATTGCATTATCCACCTACGGGTCACAGTCGTTTTGTTACCCGCGTACGGGTCACAGGCGTTTCATTATCCGCGTACGCGGCTCACAGTCGTTTCGTTACCCGGGTAAGGGTCACAGTCGTTTCGTTACCCACGTACGGGTCACAGTCGTTTCGTTACCCGCGTACGGGTCACAGTCATTTTGTTGCCCGCGTACAGGTCACGGTCGTTTCGTTACCCGGGTATGGGTCACGGTCGTTTCGTTACCCACGTATGGGTCACGGTCGTTCCATTACCCACGTAATCACTTTTTTTTTGGTAACATTCAAAGCAGATGGGGTACCATGTAGGAGATAATGGACCCCTGATAACAAGTACGAGGAACTTGAGGCATGTCTCAGACATTTTAAACGTTTAATTTGCGCTCTGTTCTGTGTGATCTCTGTTGTGCCCTTAACTCACTCTTTCAAACCGCCTGCTTTGCACCATCGGTTCTCTGTTTCATTCCTGTGAACGTGGTCTTTAGAGAGGAATGACAATAAATTTGGATTTGATAATCGCTCCGCTTCATGCTCCGGCCAGGTCTCCTCTCCATGGCAACCATGGCTCAGGCTCCTGGTTATTGTATTATTTAGATATGTCCGCCGTTCATAAATGATTTACCATGGATTATTCTGAGATGTTGAAATAATAGAAGCTGGTGGCTCAAAATGAACCTAAAAGGCAGTGGTCATGAAGCTTCTACGTTGAGTCAGATAATGGTTGTTTGGATGAAACATGTAAATGTTCCGTTCTTCGATTTTTACATCCTGGTTCAAGTCTGTCATCTCTCTTCTCACACATTAGTGTAAAGCTGACTTTAAATATTTGCATCAATTAAGTGCAATCCTAACTTTAAGACTTATTCTAAAATAAACAAGTGTATGAGTAAGCACATATGGATAAGAAATAACCCATAATAGTAAGCAGTGTTGTGTCTATTCAGCGTGGATATATGGATAAACCCAGTCTTCTACTGTCAATGGGGACTATATTTTTAGTGGTATGAATCACCACTGCATCTTTCCACCAGGTTTTCGTGCCATAAGGGATGCTGCAGGGAGACGATGCCACCGGTGTTGCATGGGTGTTGCTTCCTGGTTGGCAGCACGTCGAACGTCTCAAACAGAAACGACTTCTATGTGACTGAAGAAACTGCTCGTTATGGGAACGTGACGTCGCCATGAACTATGAACTCAAAGTAACGGATAAAATTGGCCCGCTGCCCAGCTCTACCGACGCACCAGAACAAAGAGAACTGGTTCCTGTGATTTCCACACTCGGATCTTCAGAACCAAGTGTCGTATTCCTTAATATTTCATCTTTTAAAGAGCCTAGAAAACCATTTAAAAGATAATGCCTTAATCACATTTCACGTAGCTCTGCAGTCAAAGTCCTGCTTTATTGCGGCAGCCATGTTTCTCTCTCCACGCCTACACTCCTGTCTGTCAAACTTTCTTTTCTTTTCCATCCAGGCTTTATTAAAGTGCCTCGGCCTGGGTGAATCACTGTCTGCCTCTGTCTCGGAGGAAAATCACTTCTCCTCCAGATAACAGAAGTTTAAAATGAACATCTCCATCGCCGCTGTCGGTTTAATTCTGAGCGGCGCCTGGGAGGAGCCGTACATTCAGGGCCGGCTGGGTGATTTAGAAACTTTCCCTTTCGGTGATTGGTTTTGCTTTGTTTTTGTCATCTAAGCTGAATTGTTTTGTCACTCATTAAAATTAAATCAGAGGGATATTAGTTATTTAGGCCTTTTCTTCGCTGGTTATTTTGGTTTGATTTGAGAAAAGCATCTTGACGATTGGCTGCCTGATGTGTTTTATTCACCAGCTCTTCTGTATATCAGGAAGAACTGGGGAGACTTTTAACCATTGTGCTGCTTCTCAATGCAAAGATGAAATAATCAGGGGAAAATGAGAAGTACTGACTTTGCTTCAGATTGCTGCCATTAGTGCATTATTTTTGCTGAAACGTCACTGGACTGTAGTTACTAAATTAAAGGTTGACTACATTCGCTGTAGAACCGTCCAGGATGCGTCTTTCAGCCGTAGAGACGTCGCTCCTCTCTCTGATTCTGCTTGTTTTATTTAAGTTAAATCTTTAATATTGATGTTGGTAGAGGCTGACTTCAGAATTTGAGCCCCCCCAACAGCTGGTACCAATAAACCTCAGCAGATGCGTCTAACGTCGTGATTAAAAACTACACGACGGTATTTACACCATCATGATTTATGGATCAGAAGTGGTGGTTTGGTTGGAGAAACGGTCCAAGTCCAACCTCACTGGTTCCTTAGCCTGGTGCAGCTCATCAGAAACACTTGAGTGCCTGATCATCTGCCATAAAAGCAGATGCATTTGCAATTTGTCTCTGTCAACACAATGCCCAGAAGGAAAGATATGAGCGGGGATCTTAGAGAAGCGATTGTTGTTAGAGTGAGAAAGATTGTTCACAAGTGGAAAAACACTCGAGACAGTTGCCGATCTTCTCAGGAGTGGACGTCCCAGCTAGGGACCTCGCAATATGATATGAATCATGATACTTGGGTCACAATACGATATTATCACGATATATTGCAATATTCTACCCAGTTAACATCAAAATTAAAAGTAAAGATCAAAAATCAAGTTGCTGTATATGTTCATTAGATGATATTGATCATTCAGAGGACAAATTGAGTCAAAACTATTTGCTTCAAAACAACCTATTTATTGTTTATTAGTGTTTTTGCACATTTAAGTAACCATTACAACATACTGATGATATTGATATTAGGAGCTGAAAAATCGATATTATATTGGGTGGCCGAAAATCGCGATATGTTGCCAAATCGATTTTTTTCACACCCCTAGTCCCAGCAAGTTCACCCCAGTGTCAGACCAAGCAGTGCTCAGAGGAGAAACGTCTCGTACCCTACAGCCCTCGACAGGCTCAGCATTCGTTTGAAAACCGTACGCAGCATTTGAGCTAAAACGTCCACTGCCGGGCGCGAGGGTGGAGGAGTGATGATCTGGGCTTGTTTTGCAGTCTTTGAATCAGAATGATGTTGGTTGAATTTATTTGTTATATTCTAATAGTAAAGCCAGCAGAGTTAAAAAGTTACGTCCGGGATTTTGTTATTAACAGCAGAGAAAAGTAGATCTCTGGGTTTTGGTTCGTATTCTTTTTTTTTTTGATTTGGTTTGTAAATATCCCGCGGCCTCGGACGACTCCTGCTGAAGACTGCAGCGGCGGTCCGTTACTGTATATGAGAGCGTGTTTGTTTGGGCGGCGTGATCTCCAACCACTGACTCCCTGGGCCTCCAGCGCCCCCTGCAGGCCAGGCAGAGCCACACCGGCCGCCTGCTGTGAACCTCGGACTGACTGAGAGACTGGCCAGGGATGGAAAACTGTCTAGAGTAGTGAAAGGGATAAAAAAGACGACTTTGAGACCTGTTGGAGGTGATTCCTGAACACAGCATCAGACTTTTAGGATTTTTGGTGTCATGCACGCTTCGTTTTCTTCAGCTCTTACACGGGTTTTTGTGTTTTTTCAGTCAGTGAGCATCATCAAACATCTGAAACCTCGGCTAGATTGACTCAGTAGAATATTTCTGACTAATTGTTGATTGTATTTTCATGTAAACCCAACCGTAGTGACTTGATTAGCTCACGGCAGAGACGGGAATGTTACTTCATAGATTTGATTTCTTTTCTTTTGTTCTGAGCTGTGAGCTGAAAAAAAAAAACATGTTTTCATGTAACCGTCATTAATCATTAGGGAAATCTCTGTGGGGGGAGGAGGGGGTTAAACATAGAGATCAAATGTGATGACTGTTGATGGAGACCGAGCTCCTCCTTTACTGCAGACCGCTCTTTAATATTTCTCTTGACTAAGTGGCTGCTTTGCACCCGTTTTTCTGTGGGAAGGCGAGACTGGTTTCTTCTTCAGCAGCGCTCCTGCAGGCAGGAGGAGGAGGAGGAGGAGGAGGAGGAGGAGGAGGGAGGCTTCAGACTATAAATAGCCAGGATTGGGGCTAACGGGGAGGAGGAGGGTTTTGGGGGTTTGAATTGACGTCATTTTGGTGAACGGTTCTCATCCGTGAAGCTTTCAATCCTCTTTATCGCTGTCCTCTCCCTTTCTCCTTCCTTTGTTCCCGTCTTCCGTCGCTCCTCTCCTCCTTCGCTTCCTCCGTACGCCTGACTTTATGCTTTAATGGCTGTGTGTTTAAGCTGAGTAATCGTTCAATGCAGTTTCCTGCCTTTAGGTTTCAGATATTAAAATGCAAATTGTAGCGCAGGATTTAGAGACCGAAGACCATGAGTCAGCATCGTCGCCATCGATCGATCGGCCGCCAGCCGAGCCGAACCTGACGGATCCTGACACGCCGTCACCGGTGCAGTTACAAAATGACCTCACTCTCTGCAACAATGGAGGAAAAAAGTTCTTCAGTAATCCAGAACATTTACCCCAACCTGAGAGTCCTACAGGCCAGACGGCATCACCGGCGGAAACGCAACCTGATGTCTGATGGGTCCAGGAGTCGTCCAATCCCAGACCAGGAATCAGGCGTTTTTTGATCCCAGATTCAGCAGAGCTGTAATAATAAGTTTCTGACATCTGTGGATGTGAGCGGTTAACTGAGAATCAACCGAAACCGACATCCAGAACCCGCAACCACAATCTTGACCATGTCAAGGTTCCACAGTGCATATACAGAATTTAGCCCTGTCCATCGGACACAGCTACTTCCTGTAAGCGCCGGATGACTTCCCTGGAACAGCGGACGCCTCTAACTTCTGACATCTTCACAAATGGTGTCGAAAGCGACGTTTCCGATCCAAGATTAGCCTCCGTGGACCGCACCTTGGGTTCCAGTCACCCGCATCACATGACTGTGGTTTTGGTGTTTCAGGTGACGCTTCAGGTTTCCCCTTATGCACAGTTAAACGTCAGCTGAGCAGTTGTCCTGTCAGACCCACGTCTTTCTGCGTTACGGCTTCATCCGGTCATTCGTCGCCAGCGGTGATCTTTTCTTTGCCGAAATGACGGGAACATGACGGGAGCACGTCGACTAGGGATGCACATGGTTAACCATTTAACCGTTAACCGATAACAGTAACTCTAACCGATTAATACTAACGGCCAATTTTGTTTTTAAGCTACGTAATTCAATCAACTCATGGGGGCGTGTCGACACGTGCAATAGGCCTCTGATTGGTCAATTCTACATCCGCATAGAAAAGAGCGCGTCATCGAAGAAATGAGGAAGTAGCCACATCTGTACGATTCTGGTTCTCCACACTACAAAGACAGCACATATTCTAGTAATTCATGGAGGGAGATAGCGATGAATGTGAGTCTGGATACGGCCGAGACGGTGAGGAAGTGGAAAAACGCAAGAGATACGTTTAGTAAGTTTAGCTAGTCCGTGATTGTCGCTCTCGCATTGTGGCGTGGAATAACATAGCGGAGACCACGCTAGTATAAATCAAAAGTGACGGCGGCATCTGCGACAAGCTGACGGCGACACATTGCCACGAGATTATACACGGGGAAGTGTCCACATGCGTCCACGACAACGCGCGCAACATTGCGGCAGCCAACCCTCCCGGACTTATCGGTTAACGGTTATTAATCGTTAAAGGGCATCGGTTAACGGTCATAAAAAAAATCCAAAATGTGCATCCCTAACGTCGACGTTCTTCCCTCGTGTTTAAATCAGTGCCTTCCACATCAGTGGGAGTTTTGAACTGTCTCGTTCTGAGTCGTCGTTTCGTCAAGGACATCAACAAAATATCACGTTATGGAACGTAGTTCGGGCTCTTTCTTTGATCACTTAATTGCTGTGTTTAAAAGTCCTGCGGTGCTCAACTACCGCTGATGACCTGATTACCTTCAGCGGTGGAGGACCGCCGAGACTCAACAAAGTCTGACTCCAGATTGATATATATATTAGCATTTACACGTGGGCTAGATGTTGGAACAGATGACTCCTCATGTGTGATTGAAAGAAGGCAAAACCTAAAATTACCCTATTCTGGTCTAGCCGGAAAACTTGGAAACTTTTGGGGGGGGTTGGGCAGTACCAATATCATTGACCTGAACAGTAAAAACTGGGTAAAAACCCCAACTGGACATCTATCCATCCTCTCTTTGGGACCAGTAGAAGGGGCATCAGCCCAAGCAGACATCTCCAGACCTCCCTCTGACTCCACCAAGGTCCTCCAAAGCCTTAAAGGGGTAAAGGGCCAATTCCAACTCCGCCCTTAACCCTCAGTCTTTGGCCCTCCAAAGTAAGTGTCAGGGCTATCTCGTGACTTAGAAATGGGATACCCCTTGAGTGCAGTTACGTCTTCAGACTGTGGGGGGCGGCCTTACGCCAAAGCGACGTCCAGTCTGTCAATAAAACGACGACAACAAAGGAGAAGATGTAGAAGAAGAATAAGATCATTCATTTAATGCTCGCTTTTTTCGCCGCCATCCTTTTCGAAGACGTCTTGGCGAAAATGCGCAATGCCTTCTGGGTAGCCCTTACTCCCAAGGGTGGTGTCGGAGAATCTCAATATTGAGAGAGATACAGCCCTCAAACCAGGGCCTCCTCCAGACAAGTTCTCTGGGAGGAATCACCACCTCACCTGGCTCCTCTCCGTCTGGAGGAGCAGCGACTGTACTCTGACTGAGCTCCTCCCTCTGTCCCCGAGCGTGAGACCAGCCACCCTTCAGATGAATTCTGGGAATATCAGTTAGGAACTTTTTCATTTGCAGTGAGTCTGCAACAGTTTTTATAGTTATTTTGATGGTTTTTGATGCCTGGCGTTACGGACTCTCAGACGGCTCTCTCAGGGAGGAGGACCGGATGAAGCCCTTGTTCACGACTCCTGCTGAAAAGACGATCAAATGGCAACAAAGGAACTCAAAGAGCTACAAATAATAGCTGATTTCATTTGTGTGTTGCTTTTTGTTTTCTCTCTGGCTCTATAACCTTCCCAAGAGCGCCATACGACAGTAAGGCAGTAAGGTAATTGAGCCCCTCTGATTTCTGGGTATTGTTTGAACAAAGTCAGTCCATAAAAGTTTTGTTGGACAGTTGTGTGCCTCTTCTGATGGGCCTCCTGAGGTTCGATCGAGCCTGAGTTGATGAGGATTGTGAGTAAAACTGACGCAAGGGCACCATCTTTCTACAACAAGAGACGCAAATCAAGGTTCCAGCATCTGTGTTTTCTCTACATTTGTAACCCTGGTGAATAAATACCAGAAGTGAGGTATTTCGGGGTCGGACTGCTAGCCAACATCCGTGCATTTGTGCGTCTGTGGACGTAAATAGCAGGTCCACAGACGCACGATGATGCACCATGATCATCCCTAAGAAACATGTGATCACAATTTTACAAAATGTGTGAATGAAATTAGAGGTCAATGTTTTATGAGCAGAGATCAAATCAATCACTAGCCGTATCAGAGCTCCCTTTCCTCCTTTCAGACGTCAGTGTTGCTTCATCTCAATGTTGCTGATTGGTAGCATATTACCAACAACGAAAATCTTTATTTCTATTCTGACTGCAGTCACCTGGACCACCATCACCTGTGGGACCCCAATGATTTTGCAGTTTCCTGCTTCAGGATCATCATGTACTCCATCCAGGTACAGGTCACATTTGACTTTTGAGCAGGAAGTTTCCACATACGTGCAAATCAGCTCATAGATGCACATCGCCACATACTGGGACGATGGTGGTATTCGGTTTAGGACCTCTCAGAGTCGGTAAATCTGGGTTCTCGGTTCAGCACTGGTTAAACCACTTTTTCGACTTTGTTCCATGTTAGTCTGTTTTCCTTTTTAAAACTGCTTTTTAAACAAGAAAAAATGTCTGAACACTTGGATCCTTTTGGCCATTTAATTGCCAAGTTTTCAGTCGAGAGCTTCCTCAGGGCTCAAACAGATGAAGCATAAAACAAACTAATCAATTAAGGTCCATTAAGGTGCTCAGTCACACCAGCACTGATGAGTTAAGTCTCGAAACTGCAGTTTATGAAGTTTTTGCTGATGTTTATGCAGTTATCTGGAACTCACAGTGTGTACTCAAGTGTATGTAAAAAATATGTATGTTTTTGTGGTGGGTAATTTTATTGGTGCATTTGGGGTCAATTTAATGCCAGCTGCCTTGGGTAGGGAAATATGGAACCAGGAAGAACAGAAAAACTACAACTCCTACACTTGGACTACAACTTAATTTGCAGGTGTGACTGAGCACCTTAATGAATCTTAATTGATTAGTTTGTTGTATATTCCATCTGTTTGTGTCTCCGTCCGAAAGCTTGGCTATTAAAAGAACAAAAGGATCTAAGTATGCAAACATTTTTTTCCGCTCGTTTTTGGTTTTTGTTTTGCACTTTTTCAACGTGAGTGCGGTGTAATTCGTTTAAATGAAACTGCTTTTTAAACATGAACTGATCGGCATCCATATACAAGAAACAACCAACATTCGTTCCTGCTCGCTACACGAATATCACGCCCGCGATCTCATTGGCTAGCTCCAGCTGTGTAGCCACAACTCTGTTGGATAACGCATGCATCCAATTGGGAAAAGCTTGAAAAAACGCATGAAGCCCACAATTCAGTTCGGCAACAGATGACATCACCAGATTCAAAGTCTGTGGTGACGATGACGGACGCAACGCGGCTGTGCGAGTCCGGCGAATCAGAGGTTATTAAAGTCATGATTTCACAGCTAAAAGTTGTAGATTTTTAACAAAAAGCTGCAGTTTCGTAATGGGGTGAGTATTGGCAAGGACCTCGCAATACGATATGCATCATGATACTTGGGTCACGATGCGATATTATCACGATATATTGCGATATTCCACCCAGTTAATAACAAAAAATTAAAGTAGATATGGAAAAATCAAGTTGCTGTATATGTTCATCAGATGATATTGATTATTGAGTCAAAATTATTGGCTTCAAAACAACCTATTTATTGTTTATAACTAGTGTTTTTGCACATTTAAGTATTCACAATGCGTCTAGTACATGAATACATGAATTTGCCTAAAAAAAATCAATATTAGGAACTGAAAACTTGATATTATATTAGGCGGCCGAAAATCGCGATACATCGCCAAATCGATTTTTTATCACACCCCTATTTGGTGATAAGAATTTGTGATTTTTGGACAAAAGTTTCAGTTCCAGGATGATTTTGGGATGTGGATAAGTTTTAAAGGCCGGTCCAGTTGTGTCGGGATCAAAAACCGACAGTTGTTGAGAATCCATGTCATTGCGGCGCAGGTTGAACCAGTTCGTCCACCGGGAGCCTCCAGGTGACTCGGGAGCTGCCGCAGATAAAACTTTGGTCTTTTATATACGTGACTCTGGGGGGATTCGTTATTTTATGTGCGTACGTTACAGCAGGGCTGAGTCTCTTTGATCCATCCGGGGAGGTTTGCGTTCGTCTGCCGTGAGACGACGGAGCCTCTTTGATCTGAAAGTGTCGGAAAAACAAGCGCGCGCCCCCTGGGTTCGTCCTGCGGAGACCCTGTTGAGCTTTCTGCTGTGAGAGGAAAAGATGAAACCCTCCGCTGAAGCTGACGACGTTCTGAGGTGGATCTCACACCCGGGAGCTCCTGAAAGCCGTGCAGTGATCTAACAACCGTCAAAGAAGTTTGAACTTCTCAGACCAAAAATCCAACATTTGTATAGCTGGAAATCAGACGCTTTGTGGTTTTTTTTACACTTGCAGAGGCAGTAGTTGACCCACATAGTGCTCCGGGGAATCTACTGGTACACCTACACTAGGAAGTTTGCAGCTTTCTTAGCCTGGGTTGCATTTTGGTGGCATTTCAAGGTTTCTTTGTGGTTCCCCAGGCTCAGCACTCGCACCACGTCATCCAGCAGGTTCTGAACCACCTGGACACTCACAACAAGAACACACCACGGGTCAGAGCCGGGATCGTCCAGGTTCTCCTGGAGACCGTGGCCATCGCTGCCAAAGGATCTGTGGGTGAGTTCAGGAGACAAACCGGATCGGCCTGATCAGAAGCTGACTGCTCATTCTGCCCAAACGATTGAGATTAAAGCCATGAACCTGAGAATTCACTGATTTTGCTCAGTTAACTCAGAACTGGTTGGTTCTTGTCTGCTCTTAAGATGAGGACATGGGTCCAGAATAATGAGATGACGAGTCTTTTATTTTGTAGGAGCTTCATTAAGTAAGGAGATGTCAAGATTCAGGAGAAATGTTGATAGAAATGTCTCCCACTGCAGAGGAGCAGTGAACCCAGGTGTTTATCTCAGCACAGGTGGACAGAAAAACAGCAGGTTTTTAAAAAAACAAAATCTGACATTACTGGCTGAAATGTCCAAGTAGACTCAAGATTAGATACTGTGTTTTCCAGACTATAAGTCACATCTGTCAAAAAATACATTGTGAAGAGGAAAAAATATATATACAAGTCTCATTGATCAATAAGAGCAGGTGATAATTGGATTGTTGATGAGCCCCTTCCAGCAGCAGCTGTTCAAGGACCCATCTGTGGACTCGTTCTTCCGTCTGTGGACTCGTTCCTCCATCTGTGGACTCGTTCTTCCGTCTGTGGACTCGTTCCTCCGTCTGTGGACTCGTTCCCTCCGTGTCTGCCCTCATTCATCTGTCTCTGCCCTCGTTCCCTCCATCTGTGGACTCGTTCCTCCATCTGTGGACTCGTTCTTCCGTCTGTGGACTCGTTCCCTCCATCTGTGGACTCGTTCCTCCAGCTGTAGACTCGTTCCTTCAGCTGTGGACTTGTTCCTCCATCTGTGGACTTGTTCCTCCAACTGAGGACTCGTTCCTCCATCTGTGGACTCGTTCCTTCATCTGTGGACTTGTTCCCTCCATCTGTGGACTCGTTCCTCCGTCTGTGGACTGGTTCCTCCATCTGTGGACTGGTTCCTCCGTCTGAGGACCTGTTCCCTCCGTCTAAGGACCTGTTCCCTCCATCTATGGATTCGTTCCTCCATCTGTGGACTCATTCCTCCAACTAAGGACTCGTTCCTCCATTTGTGGTCTCGTTCCTCCATCTGTGGACTCGTTCCTCCATCTGTGGACTCGTTCCTCCGTCTGTGGACTCGTTCCTCCATCTGTGGACTCGTTCCTTCCATCTGTGGACTCGTTCCTCCATCTGTGGACTCATTCCTCCATCTGTGGACTCGTTCCTTCATCTGTGGACTCATTTCCTCCGTCTCTGCCCTCATTCCCTCCAGCTGTGGATTTGTTCCTCCATTTGTGGACTCGTTCCTCCTTCTGTGGATTCATTCTTCCGTCTGTGGATTCGTTCCTCCAGCTGTGGTTTCGTTCCTCTTTCTGTGGACTCATTCCCTCCATCTGTGGACTCGTTCCTCCAACTAAGGACTCATTCCTCCGTCTGTGGATTCGTTCCTCCGTCTGTGGACTCATTCCTCCATCTGTGGATTCATTCTCTCCGTCTCTGCCCTTGATCCTCCGTCTCTACCCTCGTTCCCTCCAGCTGTGGACTCTTTCCTCCATCTGTGGACTCGTTCCTTCATCTGTGGACTCATTCCCTCCGTCTCTGCCCTCATTCCCTCCAGCTGTGGATCCGTTCCTCCGTTTGTGGACTCATTCCCAGCTGTGGACTTGTTCCTCCAGCTGTGGACTCGTTCCTCCAGCTGTGGACTCGTTCCTCTTTCTATGGACTCGTTCCCTCCGTCTGTGGACTCATTTCTCCATCTGTGGACTCATTCCTCCAACAAAGGACTCGTTCCTCCGTCTGTGGACTCGTTTCTCCGTCTGTGGACTCATTCCTCCATCTGTGGACTGGTTCCTCAGTCTGTGGACTCGTTCCCTCGGTCTGAGGACCTGTTCCCTCTATCTATGGATTCATTCCTCCATCTGTGGACTCAATCCTCCAACTAAGGACTCGTTCCTCCTTCTGTGGACTCGTTCCTCCGTCTGTGGACTCGTTCCTCCGTCTGTGGACTTGTTCCCTCCGTGTTTGCCCTCATTCCTCTGTCTCTACCCTCGTTCCCCCCATCTGTGGACTCGTTCCTCCAGGTGTGGACTCATTCCTCCATCTGTGGACTTGTTCCTCCAAATAAGGACTCGTTCCTCCATCTGTGGAGTCGATCCTCCAATTAAGGACTTTTTCCTCCATCTGTGGACTTGTTCCCTCCATCTGAGGACCTGTTTCCTTCATCTGTGGACTCGTTCCTCCGTCTGTGGACTCGTTCCTCCAACTAAGGACTCTTTCCTTCATCTGTGGACTTGTTCCCTCCGTCTGTGGACTTGTTCCTCCGTCTGTGGACTCGTTCCTCCGTCTGTGGACTTGTTTTTCCGTCTGTGGACTTGTTCCTCCGTCTGTGGACTGGTTCCTCCATCTGTGGACCTGTTCCCTCCATCTGTGGACCTGTTCCCTCCATCTGAAGACCTGTTCCCTCCATCTATGGATTCGTTCCTCCTTCTGTGGACTCGTTCCTCCGTTTGTGGACTTGTCCTCCGTTTGTGGACTCGTTCCTCCTTTTGTGGACTCGTTCCTCCATCTGTGGACTTGTTCCCTCCGTATCTGCCCTCATTCCTTCCAGCTGTGGATTTGTTCCTCCGTTTGTGGACTCATTCCCAGCTGTGGACTCCTTCCCCCAGCTGTGGACTCGTTCCTCCTTCTGTGGACTCGTTCCTCCTTCTGTGGACTCGTTCCTCCTTCTGTGGATTCATTCTTCCGTCTGTGGACTCGTTCCTCGATCTGTGAACTTGTTCCCTCTATCTGTGGACTCGTTCCTCCATCTGCTGACTCATTCTAAGCTGTGGATTGTTCCTCCATCTGTGGACTCATTCCCTCCATCTGTGGACTCGTTCCTCCATCTGTGGACTTGTTCCTCCATCTGTGGACTCGTTCCTCCGTCTGTGGACTCATTCCCTCCATCTGTGGACTCGTTCCTCCACCTGTGGACTTGTTCCTCCATCTGTGGACTCGTTCCATCCATCTGTGGACTTGTTCCTCCTTCTGTGGACTCGTTCCTCCTTCTGTGGATTCATTCTTCCGTCTGTGGACTCGTTCCTCCATCTGTGAACTTGTTCCCTCCACCTGTGGACTTGTTCCTCCATCTGTGGACTTGTTCCCTCCACCTGTGGACTTGTTCCTCCATCTGTGGACTCGTTCCATCCATCTGTGGACTTGTTCCTCCTTCTGTGGACTCGTTCCTCCTTCTGTGGATTCATTCTTCCGTCTGTGGACTCGTTCCTCCATCTGTGAACTTGTTCCCTCCACCTGTGGACTTGTTCCTCCATCTGTGGACTTGTTCCCTCCACCTGTGGACTTGTTCCTCCATCTGTGGACTCATTCCATCCATCTGTGGACTCGTTACTCTGTCTCCTGACTCATTCCAAGCTGTGGACTCGTTCCTTCATCTGTGGACTCGTTCCTTCATCTGTGGACTCATTTCTCCATCTGTGGACTCGTTTCCATCTGTGGACTCGTTCTCTCCATCCGTGGTCTGGTGGACACTTGGATTTGGACACTTTTTTTCTCCACCAGGTGGAAGCACCAGCTGTAACGTGTTGCATCTGGGGCTTTTAGCAGACTTGACTGCTTCTGGTAAAGGAAGGCCATAAAGGCGCAGATCTGCAAAGCCCCAGATGAGTGCGTTTGCTGCCCCGTTACCCGTCATGTTTCGCGTTTCTCGGGCAGCCTCTGTTCCTGGTCCCGGTCAGGAGTCACGATAAACAAGTGTTTCAGAAATTTCTCTCATTTTCAACAATAAGTCCAGAAATGCAGCCACACATGTCTGAGCCAGAGTCGGATCCAGACGATGAAGGTTGCATCCTCGCATCAAAATAGAAACTTCATGCGTGGGAGGAAAGTAAAGGCAGATAATTAAAGGTGTTTTGGCAGTTCTGATGAGTTCTGGATCTTCTCTGCTGTGGGTTTATTCTGAACGATGTGTTAATTACATGATAATTAAATAAGTGTGAAGGTTCTCACCTTGAGAAGATGTTTGATTGAGAAGTTATCTTTGTCTTTAAATGTGTTCCTTTTGATAAATGAAAAACAAATCTCCCACTGGGCTGAGATGAATTAAAAACTTGATTTGATTATTCAGGAACAGAAATGTAACTCGTAGATGTTTTTACTCCCATCGGTCCGTTTTAATTGGGGTAAAAATAATCAACTCAACCTCTGGTGTGGACAGGGATGATCCACCAGTCCAGAAGAAGCGACGCTTTCATCTATGAAAGTGGAAACGTGATTCCCACCAGTCTGTGGCTCGGTACAGTATGGTCTCTGCAGAACCCTCCTCACCTGGGTCGCCTGGCATCAACAAGCACCCACGAGTGAACAGCAGGGCGCCCTCTCCATCGAGTTTTTACATTTGTGGTGTTTTAGAGCCTGTGAAACAAAACTGAAGACATCAGAACTGCAGAATTAATCATGCAGATTTATGCAGAGATGTGTAAATAAACCCAAAAATATGTCGTACTTTAGATTCCTCTGGGCAGCAGCCTTGATGAAAGTTAACTTTTGGAGTTTTCTTTGTTTCTGTTAAAAATGTCGATCATAGTAAAGACGAGACGAGAACTGCTATGGCTTCAAGACATGATCAGTCCATCCTTGACCCTAGATCGCTAACTAGGGATGCACGATAACCATTTTTTAAAACCGATACCGATAACCAATAACTTTCATCTTTAGATGAGAGGAATGAGGGAGAGGAGAGGAGAGACTCCTGCTGGATAGTGCACGTTAGCATTAGCTTCCGTTAGCTCACGTTAGCGCGATTTCAAAACTCCATGGAAGCGATTGTTATGTTGTAGGTGGCTGATCAGGTTTTACATATTAAAGCTTGTGCTTCCCTCCTCGTAGAATTCACTCGGAGGATTCGTCACAAATAACCACCAAACTATCTTCTTCTGAAACTTTAACGAAGTTCCGCGCCGCCATGGTTGTTGTGATCAGCACAATGCATGCTGCATTCAAGGTGTAATGTAAATTCCGACGTTTCCTAGTTTGCTAGTTGCTCTTTCAGCCTTTTCTATTTTTTCTTTTTTATGTGTAACATGAGGGGAAATACTGCGAATATCAGTTAAAGTCAGCAACTACCAAAATTATGACTGAGTTAATGAGTTGTTTTCTGGCATGAGGGGGTATTCTTGATTTTCCTGATTGAGTAATCGTTTTTCTTATTATGCCGACGTTACTTGAACATAACATTCACTGCCGGTCATTCAAGGCTCAGAGGGAGTGAGGCACTGCTGTGTTGACAAAAATATGTTATCGGGGCTATTTGTCGTGATATCAGACCTATCGGGATGACGTCATAATTTCCCGTTATCGGCCCAATAGTTATCGGCCCGATAGTTATCGTGCACCCCTATCTCTAACCAATCTTTGAGTTTCAGAAAAGACAATCCACCAACAATGTCACTAAAGCTGCAGAAAATGAAACAAGTTGGCTGTGGGTCAAGATGGGTAATCTGTGGTTGTTGCACAGTTGTTGGACTGATCGCGCCCCCCCTGTGGTTTGATTTCACTTGGACCATCCTGATTTTTTCAGGTAGATGAGGAGCTGAAACCCAACCATCAGCACCAGGGAAACCAAGCTTGGATGAACTCAGGAGAACAGACTCCAGGGTCCATAAGAGGACATTTTCAAATAGGCTTCTTCATGGCGCGCCAGTCCATACGTTGTATTTTCAGTTTAAGAGTTTTAATGTCTTCAGTTTTGTTCTTCACTGTAAAGAAAACGATGAAAAACCTTTGAAGCAGCAGAGGCGCAACTTCCAGCAGCACTGAATATATTTTTATGTATTATTCATGACGGATAAACAGATGAAACCCAACCGAGAGCTTTTTCAGGAGCGTCAGACCAAACAACCGACTGGTTGAGCTGAAAGTAGGTGCATGAAAGGTGCATGTTGATGCCAGATCCCCCCACCCCCATAGAGTCTGCTCAGATATTAAATGGATTGAAGCGCGCTCTCGAGTGACCAGAAACACAGAACGATACGAGCAAGTTTTAACGCGAAAACATTCCCTGAAGAGGTTCAAGCTTTCACACGAAACCGGATCATCTGTCCGTCGACCGTCGGTGTTTCGGTTTTTCTGGTCACTCTGCGTACAAGACCAACAGGATCCACACGTTTTGGTCGTGTCGTAGTCTCCTGTTAGCCTGTTAGAGCTCTGCGCAGTGGCGTAGCCTAGCATGGTAAAGAGTGGAGTGTGCAGTCCCAAGTGTTCACCTGGAGATTTATCCCCCCCATCACTTGTGTTTTAAAGTGCTGTGCTTTTAATGCTATTTTCCTTTCTTTTTTTAAATGTTGAATAAATGTAAAGCTCCCAGGGCTGGGGGCATTTGGGGATTAACCAGTCGGCCCGTACAGTACAATGATCTGAGGTGTTGCTTTCTGTGACAGAGCAGATTAAGACGACTGCGGCAGACTGTTACAGTGCATTTTTCTGCAGGCTTTGAACAGCTCAATTAAGTTCCACAGTAAAGGAAACGACACTGGAAGTGATTTAAATTAATATTTTCTTTCCTACAACGGCCCTTATTTATTTCTGAGCTGATGCTTTTCAAAGCAGCTTTGATGCTATTAGGGGTGAGTATTGGCAAGGACCTCGCAATATATGTATCATGATACTTGGGTCACGATACGATATTATCACGATATATTGCAATATTCTACCCAGTTAATATCAAAATTAAAAATAGAGATGAAAAATCAAGTTGCTGTATGTGTTCATCAGATGATATTGATCATTCAGAGGACAAATTGAGTCAAAACTATTTACTTCAAAACAACCTATTTTTTGTTTATTATTAGTGTTTTTGCACATTTAAGTATTCACAATGCGTGTAATACATGAATACATAAATTTTCCAAAAAAATCAATATTAGGAACTAAAAATCGATATTATATTGGGCGGCCGAAAATAGCGATATGTTGCCAAATAGATTTTTTTCCACACCCCTATTTGGTGATTTTTGGACAAAAGTTTTAGTAGAAGGATGTGGATCAGTTTTAAAGGCTGGTCCAGTTGTGTCGGGAACAAAAAATGACAGCTGATATCGCAATATCACGATATATTGCGATATTCTACCCAGTTAAAATCAAAATTAAAAGTAGAGATGAAAAATCAAGTTGCTCTATATGTTCATCAGATGATATTGATCATTCAGAGGACAATTTGAGTCAAAACTATTTTACTTCAAAACAACCTATTGATTGTTTATTATTAGTGTTTTTGAAAAAAAGATATTGGGCGGCCGAAAATCGCGATATATTGCCAAATCGATTTTTTTCACACCCCTAGATGCTGTGCTGTTTTTTTTTTTTTTCAAATTGTGAAATCATTATTTACCCGGTTATTTGAGCAGATTTATTCGACTGAATGAAATGAAGTGAATACCCAGTTCGCACAGGTTCGTGCGCTCTGGTTCGTGCGCTCTGGTTCACTTCTTGTTGCTGGTGTGTCTCGGCGGTGGCAGGTCCCACGGTGCTGGAGGTGTTCAACACTCTGCTCAAGCACCTGAGGATGAGCGTGGACTTCGAGCTGGGCGAGAGCTCCAGGAGGAACTCCAGCTCCAGCGTTTCGTCCGTCCGGGGGAAGGAGAGTGAAGAGCGGATCGTCCAGAACGCCATCATCCAGACCATCGGTAAGAGATCGTACAGCCTCCGGCTTCTTTAGACGAGTGAAGGACTGTTTTGACTCGTCTCTCATTTTTTTTTCCTTCCAGGCTTCTTCGGTGGGAATCTGCCAGACTACCAGCGAGCTGAGGTCATGATGTTCATCATGGGCAAAGTGCCGGTGTACGGGACCCCCTGCCACACCCTGGACACCGTCAAGATCGGGTGAGTCGCGCACCTGTTTTCCCAGAACGCTGGAGCTTCCACACTCAGATCCCAAATGCCTTCAGAGGGCCTGAACAGACGGAGATCATGAACGACACCAGAGCGAGAACGACAGAGGAAGACTGGCCCCAGATCTCCATCCAGGATAAAGCCCTGGTACCCTGAATCTTGGTTTGATGAAGAAAGGTCAGAAACACCACCCCGGTGTGTTGCTGCGATGCAGCTGTGTGAATCCAGCGTTTCCCTCCATCGAGACCAGAGACGATGTGTCTTTGACTCTCATCAAGGGCCGATTTGTCTCAGGAAACCCTACAGGTGGTACGCTCCGAAGACCACAAGGGGCTCTCAAACCCCTCTACGATGACGAGGTAGTGATTCGATAAGACTAGGTCTGGGAGTCTCTGCTCAGAAAACTGAGAATGAGATCAACGAGTTACGTCTTTGGCTCTTTAAAGGAGGCGAGTTTGAGTTTTAAAAGCTGAGTGAAACCCATTTGTGGTGAAAAGGTGGCTACCTTCTCCAGTTGAGATGACATGAAGGATCAGGTCAGGTCTTCAGATGGCTTCAGAGATTTGGCCTACACCTCCCAGATTTGACCTAGTGAGATGGTCAGAGGACTGTCGAGTGTCGACAGCCGACTGCTCGGTGACCAACTCAGCGTGGCCCGACATTATAAGGTATAGAAGCAGCTTAAGCCTGCTCTGTTTGGAGGATTGTTTGGACAATAAAGTCTTTAAGAGGGTTTCACAAGGAGCCAGTCTGAAGAGGCTAACGTGATCTCTGTCGCCAGCACCAGTTACTGACGGTTGTGTTTTAGGTCGAGTTAAAGACTTTACGTGGACTGAAACGGTTTGGCGGTCGATCAGGCCAGATGTGATGGATGCCTGGACCAGTTTTTCACTGGCCCCTCGTCGGTTTATCACATCCTGAAGGGACGCTCCTGATTCTGGTAATGCTGTGCACTTGAAAGAGACTCTACAGACTTGTTTGATATCAGATATTTAAAAAAAAAAAAGCGAATCCAGGTCAGAGATGACTCAAATATGACTCACATGATCAGAAGAAGCCTGTGTCGTGGCATCCAGAGTGCAACACAAACACATCTTCATCTGGCCTCCCTCCACCTCCTGGACCTCCTGCGGTGGATTCAGCTCCCGGGTCATTGGGGGGGAGGGGGGGAGCAAAAACAAGCTAATCCCTCAGGCCTCAGAAGTGCAACAGCAGATAATCCCAAATCAAAAGAACACTGTCTCCTTTCTCCTCTTCATCCCCCGACTCCAACTCCGAGATTTACAGCCGCGCTCACCCTTTCCTCATTTGGTTTATTACCGGAGGAGAGATTTGACTCTGCGGCGTGTCGACGTTGCTGAAAGTCTGACGCTAACTGCATTTTAATGGTCACCGTTGAAGAGTCGATGCTTCGGAGTTATTAGAAATGGTCCCGCGTCCCATTAAAGTGCTGTTATCTGAGCGAGCAGCAATGAAAGTTGAGGGTTTGTCCAATTAAAACCTGATTTTTGTTTGCAATGTGTACATTTGCCGCCTGACGTCGATATGAAACAGCGTTTTTTTGGCTCCTAACTGACCCGATGTAAAAACAGACCTCACACAAGTTCCCCAGTTGGAAGAAGATCTAACTTGAGTCAATCAAAGGCAGTTCACTCCACATCCAACAAACTCAGACGTGTTTAATATTATCAGCGGTCTTCAGTCTTGTCCTGTGCAAACTGCGTCGCTCCACGATGCAGTTTATGTTTACAACCATCAGGGGGCGCTGTTGTGCTTCGATTCTCAGAGTAATCTGGTTGTAGTTGGGTAAATGGTGACCTTGCAAAGTCCCGTGTCTCAATTTTGTGACTCAAAACTTTGGCATTGTAGTCTGAGGGCCGCCATGCGGCTGTCTGCATGACTCTGGACTGAAAGATCGCCTTCGTGAAAGAATCGAAGCTCTGCCCACTTACTCGCCAATTAAAATGCATCTTCAAATGAAGATTCAAAAGAAATACGAATCTCAACTCCGCCTCTTCTCCCGAACCGTGACCTGGACCACGTTCTTGGTTTTTCTGACTCTTTTTTCTTTTTTAAGTAATGTTTAATTGGAGCCGTTGGTTTTCTTTGAATACTTTGAACTAGGGGTGCACGATATGTATCGGGCCGATAACAGGAAATTATGATGTCATTCCGATAACTCCGATATCACGACGAATAGCCCAGATAACATATATATTTCTGTCAACACAGCAGTGCCTTGCTCCCTCTGAGTCTTGAATGACCGGCAGTGAATGTTATGTTCAAGTGATGTCGGCATAATCAGAAAAATGATTTCTCAATCAGGAAAATCAAGAATACCCCCTCATGCCACTTGTTAACTCGGTCATAGTTTTGGTAGTTGCTGACTTGAATTGATATTCGCAAAATTTACCACGTTACACATAAAAAAAAAAAATAGAAAAGGCTGAAAGAACAACTAGCAAACAAGCGAACGTCGGAATTTACGTCACACCTTGAATGCAGCCTGCAGCACAGCGTACTGATCACAACAAACATGGGAGCGTGGAACTTTGTTAAAGTTTCAGAAGAAACTTCCATGGAGTTTTGAAAATCGCACTAATGTGAGCTAACGGACGCTAATGCTAACGTGCGCAAGCCAGCAGCAGTCTCCCCTCCCCCCATCTCTCTCATCTAAAGCTTCCATGAGATTAAAAAATAAAAGAATACTTTAATTAAAGGTATTAATTTAAATAGAACCACAAGCCAAAATCCTTTAAATGTTAAAATCTTTTAGTTTGTAATTCTGATGCATGTATTTCCATCAGTTCAAGGAAAGTTTTTTTTTTTATATCAGTCAGTAATGAACCTTATTTAAGTTAATGTGAGATATCAAATAGGTTTGTTTGATAGCTTTACGAAAATGTTTGAGAGGCTTGACAATAGTTTTTCTTTGGAAAAAATGAATATCTGTTCATTTAAAGCAGGGTTCTCAAACTCATTCCTGAAAGGTGCATGTGGCTGCAGGTTTTTGTTCCAACCATGCAGAAACACAGCTGAGTTGTTTTAGTCAATCAACTAGTTGTCTTTACTGAAGGTCTGAACCAGTTCAGTTGATTGAGTGAAACAACTCAGCTGTGTTTCTGCATGGTTGGAACAAAAACCTGCAGCCACACGGCCCTTTCAGGAATGAGTTTGAGACCCCTGATTTAAAGAGTCCAAACTGTTTTTTGGTTTTGTTCATAGTATTGATGTAATGATCTTAGGTATATGTGTGTGTTATCGGTTATCAGTATCGGCCTTTAGGAGCTGAAAGTTATCGGTATCGGTTTTAAAAAACAGTTATCGTGCATCCCTACTTTGAACTTGTTCCTGTCCAAAGAAATAAAGTTAAAGGTTCTGACGGGATCTCTGTGTTTGTGTGACTCAGTCACCAGGGAACCAAGCGGATCCAGACGATGCTGCTCAGCTCGCTCATCATGGTGAGTCCTCGTCTTTAACTTTCTGATGTCATGACGAAGGTTATCTGACCATCACAGCTGATGTCCGATCGCTGTGGACCTGGTATCACTTGATGAAATCAGCTAATTATTTTAGATGATGATGGTTCTGTCCCGTCTGTAGAGACGTATCTTTGTTTTCCCGCTTGTCTCTATGTCTGTCTGAGCCGTCGCAGCACACACTCACATATTTTCTACGTGCATGGCAGTGGTCCGTGCACGCTCTCGGGCACATTTGTATTTGCCGCCTGTCCTCGTCTGCCCTCGGCTCATCGCCACCTGCTGCTCAGTGCAGCTGCGGGAAAGGTAAAGGGTCACGGCGTTTATAAACGTAACGACATGCAGCTGCAGCTGGTGCCATGTGGTGGTGGTGGAAGGGGAGGGGGAGGGGTGGGTTCAGCCAGAGTGTGTTTTAATAACAGTGGTAACGCTGCGCGCTCCCGGGGTAAAGCCCAGATGTTTGAGGGCTGGTGCAGGTCGAAGCAGATTCACTGGCTGCGTCGTTGTTTTTCATGTGGGAGGTGTGAACGCAGCTCGCGGCAGATTAAATTAAGGTGAAATTGAAATGAAGGCCACGCCCACTGTACAGTCATGTGAAAGAGTAAGCTCAGGTTTCACTTTTTCATCCATGACAGAGAATCGAGGAGTAGCAACCGTCCAAAGTCGACGCTAAGACCTCCAACGCTGCGGTGAGACCTTGAACCCACCGTCCCACGAGTTTCAGCTCAGTTCGGGCTGGTTCGGTACAGTTTGGAATAGTTAGTTGCCATGTCAGTTATGTAACAGTGTGACACCATAATGTACAACACACTGAGCGTGTTTACATGAAAAAAAAAACAAATACAGTGATCCCTTACTTTTCGCGGTTAACGGGGACTGGCGCCCGGCCCCCACGAAAATCAAAATCAGCGAACTGGAGCCGGAGCCCCCCGAGCCTAAATAATGTGTTTAAAATATGTTTAAAAAACATAAAAAAGTAGCGAAACAAAGACAAAGGCTCAACTGTGGTCTTTCTGTTACCTTCACAGCCTCTGGTCTCTGAACCGTAGTAAACAAACTGCTGGTATTATGCTATTTTTGGCTCGTAATTAGCAGCTAACACGCTAACAACAACAAAAGAAAAAGTCTGGTTTTCTCTGCATGGAACGGGAACTTTATTCTGGCACTGCAGGAACTTGTAACATCACACAGGTTGTATTGTTGGGCTCCTGTTTTTGTTCAGCCCTCCCACGACACACACACACTACATTACCCATAAGGCCACCTTCTTAAAGGGGCCAGGCTGGCTCACAGCATTTCTTCGCAGTGAGAGAACGTGCACAACATCCTGTGATGTTTCTGCGATTTTTTTCTTGATTTTTTAATTATATATTTCTGAAAAAAACGCGAACAACTTAAACCGCGGAACTTAAAGCGCGAATTGGCGAGGGATCATTGTACCAAGTATTGCATTAGTCCGGTTAAAATCACATTAACCCCTTAACATTCCTGTATAATTTGCATAAAACGCCTGTCCAAGGCATACCCAAAGTAAATTGAAAGCTATTCTTGAACCGTTTGTAGCACATGGATGGTTTTGGTCTCTTTTGAAAGGTAACACTCTGAATTTTTTCCCACAACTGTCAGAATCACTGTAAGTGCTACTAGCATTGAGTAATCTAAGTTTGAACACACAGAAATTTAAGTTTTTTATTTCCGCCTGAATTTTTTTTGTAAACAGATGTCTGCAGATGAGTGCAGCTGTGACTTATTAGCTGGAAAACACAATGGGACCACAGCAAGAAGCCTTACCTAGTGCAAGTTCAAATTTGATAACAATACCACTAAAAATGAGTATTTTACACACGTTTTTGTAAGAGTATGTCTAGGCGTTTCCAAAAATGGCACATTTGGAGACTCCAAAATGGCACTTGGATAAACATGGTCACATACCTCGGATAAAAGGACATAACTCTTGAACGCTTCATCGTACAGTCATAATCTTGGCCTCTAATGAAAGGTGACACTTAGAGGTATCCTATCCCATATTCAGATTCACTATCAATATTGCTGAAAAAAAGTTACTGAAACATAAAGCTAAATTTTGCATATAAAAAGAGTCAAAACAAGTGTTGTTGTGGAAAATGTAATTTATATAAAAAAATGACTATCTTTACAACACAGCAAACTATTCACATATTTGAAACATATTTACAATTATAACCATTTACAGGTTGGCAGCATGCCAGTCACTGTAGCAATCTCTAGTCGGTATCAAGCACAAAGGTACATCACATGAGGAGCATTTCAGCTGCTGTGTTTTAGCATGACAGTGCCTGCACTTCAGCCTACCAGTAGTCCTCTGCCCACTGATATAAACCAGTATGTGATGTGCTCCACGCGGAGCAGGAGGTGGGACAGGTCTGGCTGTGGAGGAAGACCCTGCTTCAGCCAGCTGCTCGGTGAGGGTCTCCCAGAATGCCTTCTGTTGCAGAGGGATCTCTCCTCTCCACCCATACACCTGGAACAACAATGAAAAAAATATATACAAAAACATAAATATGTGCAACACAAAAATTGTTTCATTTTAAAATGAATACACAGTTGCCAATGTCCATCTGCACCTTTGTCCCTCTATGTGACCACTTGCTGACTGGCTCCCAATCCACATCTGAGTCCTCAGATGACTGCCCATTATGTGAAAATAAAGAAATAAGTCATTTACAAAATGTTCCATCTTTTCTGTATTGTACTACTTTACCAATGACCCCCCCCCCCCCCCCACACACCACACACACACACACACACCAACAAACAACTCACACATACTCCTCCCCCCACACACACACACAAACAAAGGCTTTTGTATTTATTCAAAGTAAAACTTGTTTATGTCGAAATATACAGCAAAACGTAATAATAATATGAATAATACTACCAATTATGATACAATATATACGTAATAATATAATATAAGCTGTAATATAAGTCACAATTTAGTCAAATACTTACGTATGCAGAGCAAAATCTTCTCCGAACGGAGGAGAGGAAGGAGGAAATGTCTTCTGCGCAGGCGTGCGCTCTGTTATCTGATCTTATCTGATCCCCTCTCCTGACACGTCACTTTCACGACGAGCAAATTCCTCCTCTTCCTTCTTGGACGGTCCTTTTCACCATTTTCTACAATAAATACGCTCCCAAACTGAAACAACGCTGAGAAATAAGCCACACTGGTGCGCCATGCTGAGGCGCAACAATGACGCGCGTTCACGAGACTATCTAATTAGCATTTACGCACGGATTTCTTTGTTTCCCCATTATCGCCACCCCCTCATGCGTCACATCGTTGTTTTCAGAATTTCATTGGCTATTCAATGCGTCAGTCATCAGCACGATTGATTCTAACTGGCTGATTTTTTCCTGAAGCAAACTAGGACATGGCTTCGTTTCAACGTTGGCCCTTATTGGCTATTCTAGGGTGTGAACAGAACAGGGAAGCTGCTGTATGGCTGTATGAGGTGTCAATCGAAAGCTCAGAAGCCCCCCTCCATTTTGAGACCAGCCACACGTACGTCAGCACAGGAAGAAGCGTTTTATCAGGAAAAAACACGGAAGTTACTGAACACTGACCAGCTACCAGTGGCGTTTTTGTGGATACTTTCTGGTATAATAATGCATTTTGGACTAAATACTTTACTGGATTAGATCGACTGGACCTTTGTGAGTTTAACCAGACCATTTTTGTGGGAATATTTTTGATCGGACGACTTTTATAACGCTCATAAGGTGAGTTGCGTTGATTTCGTAACTGCTTGTTTGTTTGTTTGTGGTGTGACAAAGGCATTGATTGTACCTGCTGTTATGATTATATCCTGAAATGCTTTACATTGATTGAATCACAAGAATCTTAGCTTTCCAAAGATATGTCGCATGAGTGCCTCACGTAACATTTGAGCTGTGTAAATTACAGTTTAGTTTCGGAAACTACAGAAATTCGGACTGACGGCCCGCGGGCGGGCCGTCGGAACGTTAACGGGTTAAAGTGATTCTGTGTAGCAGTTCCACTTCTGACCACATGGGGGCACATCAAGCCGCTGACAACACTGATGAGTGGATGCTGCACCCGTGTGGTCAGAAGTGGTATTACTACATATATGGGCTTTAAAACGCAAGAAGATGCCTCCATCTGACTGAATTTAATCTTGACCGAAGTTCTCACCGTCAGACTAACACGCCATACAGATGTAAAACCTGAAAGGTCATCAACATCTGGGCGGTCTCAGCCGCTCGTGAACGCGACCTTTAATCCTGTTGTGACGTGTCAACACTTCCCCACCTCCAACCTCAGGTGACCTCCGGCTTCAGGTCCAAGTCCATGGCCGCTGCGTTGCCCCCGCCCTTCCTCGACCCGCTGTTCTCCATCTCCCTGATGGAGGATGGCGAGCTGAGGCAGCTGGTGCTGGAGATCCTGCACAACATCATCGATCGCCACGAGAACCGCGCCAAGCTCCGGGGCATCAGGTAAAACCGAAACAAGATCACTGCAGCATTGGTGCTGGTTTTCCTTTCACAGCTCAGGTTTTTGTTTGTGTCCCTCTCTGACAGGATCATTCCCAATGTTGCAGCGCTAAAGTTTAAGAGGGAGAAGATTTCCAAACAAGACATCGCATTCATGAAGAAGGTGAAAGAATCAAATCAATATGGCTCTACTCTGGAGGAACCTGCAGCTCCTCTAAAGTTTCTGTTTTCTTATAACTTTGTAACTACATTAATAAATAACCATGACGTTAGCAGAGGTGACACTGAAGGTGAACTTCCTCCTACTTAGCTGAACCTTAATTTAACCTAAGTTCATCTGGGAAGTTTGGTCTGCGGATTGACTGATAGGAGGAAAGTAGTAAAAGAGTATAACTTCAGGTTGGAGCAGGTCTGTTGGTTCTTTGTAGCTCTCTAGTTGTCTTTTAACAGTTTTCTGAGGTCTGATATGTTTTAATCAAAACATCACAGGGAGATGGTACAGATACCCTTTTACCTCTGTTAATAGCAGTTGGTTTCCTTCTGAGGAGTCTGCCTCTCTTGAAAATCAGTCCTACAGCATTAAACTCTTCTGAGGCAGGGAACCGTAGCTCCCAGCTCCTTCAGCCGAGCGGCGGCGGAGTAGCCTCGGTGCCGGAGTAGCCTCGGTGCCGGAGTAGCCTCGGCGCCGGAGTAGCTGCTCCACTGGAGTAGCGGCTGCGCTGGAGTAGCTGCGGAGCTTCTAGCGAAAACCGACAGCAGAGACCCACGTTTCAAATGTTGTTTTGGTGGCAACATCAGAAATGACTGCTGTGTTTCATCTAGTGGATGGATGGATGGATGGATGTAGGATGGATGGATGGATGGATGGATGAATGTTGGATGGATGGATAGATGAATGTTGGATGGATGGATGGATGGATGGCTGAATGGATGAATGTTGGATGAATGGATGAATGAATGTTGGATGGATGGATGGATGAATGTTGGATGGATGGATGGATGTTGGATGGATGGATTGTTGGATGGATGGATGGATGGATGTTGGATGGATGGATGGATGGACGGATGATGGATCGAAGGATGATAGGTGGATGATGGATGGAAGGATGGATGGATGATGGATCGAAGGATGATGGATGGAAGGATGGATGATGGATGGAAGGATGGAGGATGGATGGAAGGATGATGGAAGGATGGATGGATGGATGATAGATGGAAGGATGGAGGATTGATGGAAGGATGATGGGTGGATGATGGAAGAATGATGGATGGAAGGACAGATGATGGATGGAAAGATGCATGGATGGATGGAAGGAAGAATGGATGGATGGATGGAAGGAAGGATGATAGATGGATGGAAGGACGGATGATGGATGGAAGGGTGGATGGATGAAAGGATGGATGGATGGAAAGATGCATTGATGGAAGGAAGGATGGATGGATGGATAGATGGATGGATGAATGGAAGGATGGATGGATGGATGATGGAAGAATGATGGATGGAAGGATGGATGATAGATGGAAGGACGGATGATGGATGGAAAGATGCATGGATGGATGGAAGGATGGATGGATGGATGGAAGGACGGATGATAGATGGATGGAAGGACGGATGATGGATGGAAGGATGGATGGATGGAAAGATGCATGGATGGAAGGAAGGATGGATGGATGGATAGATGGATGGATGAATGGAAGGATGGAAGATGGATGGAAGGATGGAGGATGAATGGAAGTATGATGGGTGGATGATGGAAAAATGATGGATGGAAGGATGGATGATGGATGGAAGGACTGATGATGGATGGAAGGATGGATGGATGGATGAATTGATGGAAGGAAGGATGGATGGATGAATGATGGATGGATGATAGATGAATGGAAGAATGATGGATGGATGGAAGGATGGATGGAAGGGTGGGTGGATGGAAGGAAGGAAGGATGAATGGATAGATGGATGGATGAATGGAAGGATGATGGATGGATGGATGTATGTTGGTTCTTGGTTCGAACCAGTGCAGCTTGTTGTGAAGTTGGTGGAGATGAAGATCATATAGCTGAACTGTTGAGTAGAAAGCATGAAGCATGAAGGTCTGCTCACTGGAAGAGTAGAAGCTTTTGGACGCCCTGAGATTTTAATCTCTGGAGGTCTCTGATCTCGTTGACTGGAGGTCTCTGATCTCGTTGACTGGAGGTCTCTGATCTCGTTGACTGGAGGTCTCTGATCTCGTTGACTGGAGTCTCTGATCTCGTTGACCTGGAGGTCTCTGATCTCGTTGACCTGGAGGTCTCTGATCTCGTTGACCTGGAAGTCTCTGATCTAGTTGACTGGAGGTCTCTGATCTCATTGACCTGGAGGTCTCTGATCTCGTTGACTGGAGGTCTCTGATCTCATTGACCTGGAGGTCTCTGATCTCGTTGACCTGGAGGTCTCTGATCTTGTCGACTTGGAGGTCTCTGATCTCGTTGACCTGGAGGTCTCTGATCTCATTGACCTGGAGGTCTCTGATCTCGTTGACCTGGAGGTCTCTGATCTCATTGACCTGGAGGTCTCTGATCTCATTGACCTGGAGGTCTCTGATCTCGTTGACCTGGAGGTCTCTGATCTCGTTGACTGGAGGTCTCTGATCTCGTTGACCTGGAGGTCTCTGATCTGGTCGACTTGGAGGTCTCTGATCTCGTTGACTGGAGGTCTCTGATCTCATTGACCTGGAGGTCTCTGATCTCGTTGACCTGGAGGTCTCTGATCTCGTTGACCTGGAGGTCTCTGATCTCATTGACCTGGAGGTCTCTGATCTCGTTGACCTGGAGGTCTCTGATCTCGTTGACCTGGAGGTCTCTGATCTCGTTGACCTGGAGGTCTCTGATCTCGTTGACCTGGAGGTCTCTGATCTCATTGACTGGAGGTCTCTGATCTCGTTGACCTGGAGGTCTCTGATCTCGTTGACCTGGAGGTCTCTGATCTCGTTGACCTGGAGGTCTCTGATCTCGTTGACCTGGAGGTCTCTGATCTCGTTGACCTGGAGGTCTCTGATCTCGTTGACTGGAGGTCTCTGATCTCGTGGACCTGGAGGTCTCTGATCTCATTGACTGGAGGGTCTGATCTGTCGACTTGGAGGTCTCTGATCTCGTTGACCTGGAGGTCTCTGATCTCGTTGACCTGGAGGTCTCTGATCTGGTCGACTTGGAGGTCTCTGATCTCGTTGACCTGGAGGTCTCTGATCTGGTCGACCTGGAGGTCTCTGATCTCGTTGACCTGGAGGTCTCTGATCTCGTTGACCTGGAGGTCTCTGATCTCGTGGACCTGGAGGTCTCTGATCTGGTCGACTTTGAGGTCTCTGATCTCGTTGACCTGGAGGTCTCTGATCTCGTTGACCTGGAGGTCTCTGATCTGGTCGACTTGGAGGTCTCTGATCTCGTGGACCTGGAGGTCTCTGATCTCGTTGACCTGGAGGTCTCTGATCTCGTTGACCTGGAGGTCTCTGATCTCGTTGACCTGGAGGTCTCTGATCTCGTTGACCTGGAGGTCTCTGATCTCGTTGACCTGGAGGTCTCTGATCTCGTGGACCTGGAGGTCTCTGATCTGGTCGACTTTGAGGTCTCTGATCTCGTTGACCTGGAGGCCTCTGATCTGGTCAACTTGGAGGTCTCTGATCTCGTGGACCTGGAGGTCTCTGATCTCGTTGACCTGGAGGTCTCTGATCTCGTTGACCTGGAGGCCTCTGATCTGGTCGACTTGGAGGTCTCTGATCTTGTTGACTGGAGGTCTCTGATCTCGTTGACCTGGAGGTCTCTGATCTGGTCGACTTGGAGGCATCTGATCTAGTTGACTGGAGGTCTTTGATCTAGTTGACTGGAGGTCTCTGATCTCGTTGACCCGGAGGTCTCTGATCTCGTTGACCCGGAGGTCTCTGATCTCGTTGACCCGTTCGCCGTCAGGACGTGACGTTTCCAGGAAGACATGAAGCTGCTGTGAGTCACATCTGAGCTCCAGCAGTTACCCGGATGTCGGGAACGAACAGGGGGGCGGAGCATCGACCGCCCAGCAGCCGGAGCAGATGAAGCAGATGAAGCCACCGCCAGCTCTCATCTGCTGCCAGAGGGCATTAATGGCGTCTAATTGAAATTCATTAGCGGCGAGTGGAAGGCACTGGTCTGCACTTTCCATTAACCTCCAGGTCAAGCGTATGAATGAAAGAGCCGGGAACCGGCGGCGGGGCGCGTTTATTTCTTTTATGGAGTCGATCTGCAATCTGCAGCGGCAGTGGTCCTGACACAGCCGGCTATTTATGGACCGATTCAGAATTAATTGGATTAATCTTTTCACTGACATTTGCATTTTTCCAGCACAACAGCTTCCTCGTTGCCTTCATGGCGACCGGCGCTGCTGCGGGGGAGGTGTGAAACGGCGCCCTCAGAATAGACCGGTTAATCTAGCGCTTCATTCGCAGATTATTTCTTCAAGTAACGCACAATTATTGGCTGTTCAAAGCAGCTGATTTTTGAGGGGGCGGGGTCGTTCATTTGACTCCACCCACCTCAACCCACCAGGTGTGTGACTTTTCAAATCAGTCCTGCAGCTTTGTGCTGTGTGGAGTTAAAATATAGAGTCCTGCACATTTCAGAGCTGTTTGTGTCGTTGTGATTCACGTCAGTGAACTTGTGCATCGAAGATTAAATTCAGCCGGAGGCTGCAGAGTCATGTGACCCTCGGCGGTCGTCAGCAAAAAATGTGGCGGCTTCCAGCAGCGTGTTTGGTGACATTTTCCATGCTCTCTTTCTTTTTCTTTCTTTCTTCCAGCACGGCCAGCAGCTCTACCGCCACATCTATCTGGGCTGCAAAGAGGAGGATAACAACCACAAAAACTTCGAGCTGCTCTTCACCACCCTCGCCGTTCTGACCATCGAGCTGGCCAACGAGGACGTGGTCATCGACCTGATCCGACTCTCCGTCGCTCTGCAGGTAAAACCGTCGACGGCATCGTTCTTTGGACAGGTTTGATGGAAGTGCAGCCCAGTCCCAGCTAGGGGTGTGAAAAAAAATCAACTTGGCAATTCAGTGATCCCTCGCCAGTTCACGCTTTAAGTTCCGCGGTTTTAGTTATTCGTGGATTTTTCAGAAATATATAATATTTTTAAAAAAATCAAGAAAAAATTGCGGAAACATCACAGGATGTTGTGCGAGTTCTCTCACAGCGAAGAAATATTGTGAGCCAGCCTGGCCCCTTTAAGAAGGTGGCCTTATGGGTAATGGTATGGCCTTATGGGTAATGGAGTGTGTGTGTCATGGGACGACAGAATAAAAAGGAGGTTAGATAAAAAGTGTAGTGATCATCAACAGCAGCCCAGCGTGTATAGATTTACATTCTCTGTTAACCGACAGGAGCCCAACAATACAATACAGTGCCAGAATAAAGTGCTAGTTCCATGCAGAGAAAACCAGACTTCTTCTTTTGTTGTTGTTAGCGTGTTAGCCGCTAATTAGCTCAATGGGTAAATTTACAAAACATTAAATCACCCAGGAAAAAAAAAAGTATACACCTGGCTAACAAGTATAAGTACAAGGACATATTAGCTTCCAAAGCTTTAGCATCTCTTAGCCATTATCATCTGTCAGCAGCGATGCTAAAGATCAGCCAGTCAAATAAATTTACTTTATATTTTACTTTATATTAAATTTATAAAACACTACTAGTTTAAGTATAACACACTCCAACATGTTGCATGAGCCGTTAGTGTATGTTAGCTGCAATTATAATGTGTAAAGGACAAGTAGTCAGTTGAATTAACTTTACTAAAAACCACCTAGCTAACAGTGGATGCTAATAACTGCTAATACCAGAGAAAACCGGACTTCTTCTTTTGTTGTTGTTAGCATGTTAGCATATGATGAGCCAAAAATAGCACAATACCAGCGGTTTCTTTACTAGGGTTCAGAGACCAGAGGCTGTGAAGGTAACAGAAAGACCACAGTTGAGCCTTTATCTCATTTCGCTGCAGTGTCTCGCTACTTTTTTACGGTTTTTAAACATATTTTAAACAAGGCTCGGGGGGTTCCAGTTCGCGGATTTTGATTTTCGCGGGGGGGGGGCACCAGTCCCCATTAACCGCAGAAAATAAGGAATCACTGTATATCACGATTTTCGGCCGTCCAATATAACTTTCTTTTAGGAAAATTGTTTTAATTTTCACATTTAAATTGTTTAAAATTTAAATGTGCAAAAACACTAATAATAAACAATAAATAGGTTGTTTTGAAGCAAATAGTTTTGACTCAGTTTTGACTCAGTTTGTCCTCTGAATGATCAATATCATCTGATGAACATATACAGCAACTTGATTTTTCATCTCTACTTTTAATTTTGATATTAACTGGGTAGAATATTGCAATATATTATGATATCGTATCATGATCCAAGTATCATGATACATATCATATTGCGAGGTCCTTGCCAATACTCACCCCTAGTCCCAGCACCTGAAGGACACATTTCTTTGTCCATAAACTTCTTGAATCATGCTCACTAATAGGGCTGTAGCGATACACTAATCTTGCGATACGGTACCATACGCGATATTCAGGTCACGATACGATATCGATATTCATCTAACAATAGTTTTACATCATTTTCTGAAAGATTTTAAAGGGACAAAGTGATTTTGGTGACATCTTGTGAGTGTTCCAATGACTTTGTTTGAATTAACTGAACTGAAAGCATCAATTACACATTATATGGCTGACAGGCAGCTTGCAAATGCTGGACAAAATGAATAAAAGATTTGTTGAGAAAAATAGTTTCATTTATTTAAACAGTGCAAATTGTTGCTTGCATGCTTTTAAAGGTAAGGGCACAATGGAGAGTTAAAGTACAGCAAGTGTCCTTTGGCAGCTTTTTTGGCTTGATACTGAACATATGAGGTAGCTACTACCACCAGGTTAAGTAAAAACCAACCATGGCAGCCAATAATTCCAGTCCATTGGAGCAACATTTAAGCCATTTTAAAATTGCACCCATCTCATCAGAATAGAGATATCCACTGCTGAAAAATCAATACTCTCTGGGGAAATAAAATATCGATATATATTGCAGAATCAATAAAATCGCTCAGCTCTGCTCGCTAACGGACCGTCTGGTTGCTGCAGGACATGGCTCTGGCTAACGAGGAGAACATGCCGATGTTCATCCGCTGCAGCATCATGGCGTTGGTAGCGGCGTACCTCAACTTCCTGAGCCAGATGATCGCCAACCCGCCTTTCTGCCAGCATGTCAGCAAGGTGGGTCATCGACCCTCCCGTGACATCATCACAAACGTCCCGGAACGGTGACATTCATTCAGTTATTCTTCTGTCGTTAGCTTGACTTGTTGTTTCCGCTGTTTTCCTCTTCAGGTTATCGAAATGAGGAACATGAACGCTCTGTTCCTTCTGCCGGAGCACATCTTCAGACTCAAGTGTCCGTAAGTATTTGCTATGGTCCGGTCTGTGGATTTAAGGAGGTCTTTTGTATCCGTAGCTGTTTTTATTTGTCTGGATGAGCAGTTTTATATCTGCAGACAATGTACCTCAAGTTCCCCAACGTCCGCCGCGTTTTTTACAGCGACTCCTGCTCACTTGGGAGGTTGAAGGTTGACTTGCAGTCCTTAACTTCGCCACCAGATGTCACAAAATTCCACTCACTGAATGCCGTTAATAAACAGCCCAGGATCCCCCTTAAAAGAGTTGCACACTAATGTCACGTCGGACCGCCTTCGCTAGTTTCTTCTTCAAACGTCGTGAGATTTGTTTCCGTCGACTCCTCGTGTTGGCGGCGGGACGTTCAGACCGCTGCTCCTTCAAAGATTCTTAAATGACAGACAACCCTGTCAATGAGTTGTGGGCTGGGCCTGAAAATCTGTGACATCACAGATCCAGAAATCAGACATGACAAACCTCAGACTTCCATCTGGAAAGTCCCACCCTGGTCGGCCATTATGATTAGGCTCTTGCCGATTGTGCTAGCATAATTTATGGCATAATCTGAGGAATTGAGCATAATTTTTGCCCTTTTTCCAAAAGTAGCACTGCTAGCATAATCTGTATATTTTCCTGTCTTAATAGCACAATTTTAGAATAATTCAAGAAAACGAAGATCTCAGCTACTAAAAACGATAGATTACTATTAACAGTTGGTTCCACTCCTATTTTGCGATTGCTTTTTAGTTGTGTTGAGATACCGCGGGAATTCGATGAAACGGAACCGGAAGTCTGTGTCTCGGTCCCAGACTCCTTAGTCTTTCTCCCAAGCGCTAATTAACTGTTAGAGAACGAATTAGAGAAGTCAAGTCGGACTGCGTGGTTCAGAAATGAGCGAGATTATTCAATGTTAAATTTGTTATCCAGGGCTTTGTCAGAAACTGCATGGTTTAGTTTTTACTGTATTTGTTTTTATTTGTTTTGAAACCCAGCGTGCTGCTAGCGCACGCACATTTTTTTGTTTACTTGAAATTTGCATATTTTACCATGATAACTGGAGGCCATTTGAGTGCAAAACCTTGCGCAAACTGTGTCACGCTCTGCTACACGCGATGGTTAGCAAGCTATCCGTGGATAGTTATCCACCACACTATCCAGGCTTTGTGCAACCTATTTTTGTTCGCTGGATAACTATCCGCTGGATAGCAGATTTATCCGCCGTATAGGCCTAACCACCGGATAAAGTTACCCAGGTTTTGAACAACTGGGCCCAGAACATCAGGCCAGGGTTAATAAAATACATTTTCAAACTTGTCTTGCGAGTTGTGAAATTTGTGCACAGAATAGTTTTTTTTAAAAAGTAGCATAATTTTGAAAAGCGAGCATAATTTGGGCAAAAAAACGATCACTGCCACTAGCATAATATGCCACTTTTACTAGCACAGTCCTTCTCAAATAGTGGGTCGGGACCCCTTGGGGGGGGCGCTGTGCGATGCCGGGGGGGCGAGTGTGACCCCAGGGAGCATTTTTTTTCTTTTTTTTTTTTGCCGTACTGTAATAAAGTATAATTGCACACATACTCCAGTAGGTGGCAGTGGCGCTCTCATTGTCCCAGTGGGTTCAGGGAGTATTAGCTATATTGTGTCGGGTTTTTTTGCACGGACATGTGTGCATGCAGCACAGAGCAGGAGATATGAAGTGACACCACTCAAGAGACACCAGGGAAAAATATTTACCGGGGATGAAGACGGAGATAATGAGACAAATGAAAGTCACCAGAAAGTTAAGACGAGGAAATATGACGATGCTGATGTAGCGCTTGGCTTCATTGTGATTACGGTGGGATTGATGCACTTTAAATCTTTACAGACAAAAAACTATTTTCATAAAGATCATCTTTGTTAAAAGTTGATCTATATTTCTTTTTTTTGTTTCCCTTAATGTTAATAAGGGTACACTGTTATGCAGAGGTGTACTTACAATAATTTTATGGACAAATTATACTATTTATAGTTGCGGTGGGGAGGAGGGGGGGCGCGAAATGTTTTCTTCTTCCGGGGGGGGGGGGGCGCAGCAGAAAATAATTGAGAAGCAGTGTACTAGCACAATCGGCAAATGCCTAATAATGATTCACCTCCTTCTTGTAAACCCAAGCGGCCAGTCTGGTTCCTCCGGCTTCGTCTTTGGTTTCCAACGGATGCAGAAGACTCTTCTTCTGAAACATCATTGGACGGGTATACAGCCAATCGGAGAGTCAAGTGATGTGACATAGGCAGACTAGTACCAAGAAAAGTCGAGCTTCACCTGCCGAACTTATGTTTCAAAAGTCCAGGTTCAGTTTGGAGTCGACCACGCCGGCTGCTTTCAGTGATGACGGCCTGTTAGATGAAGGAGACTGTTTTTGGTTTTTCTTCTCCCAGACTCCCTGAATCTTTGGACAAGGACAACCGAGAGCTGTACTTCCAGACGGCCGACATGGCGGAGTGTCTGGCAGGACCAGGATACAACGCAGAGAGACTCTCCATCCCCTACATCCCCCAGGTGACAGGTAAGGCTGCTCCCCTCCTTCTACAGCCACACCGCTGTTGTCAGAGTTAGTTATAATAATAATAGTTTAAGGGATATGACAAGGGTACTGATGAACACTGGTGTGCTTCAACTCTGGTCGTCTTTGTCCTTCACGCTGTGAGCTTAAAGCTTTTTTTCCTCACCAGAACAAGTCGAATCCTCATGAGGAAACTGTTCTTTAAAATCATTTAATCCTGCAGATTAACAGTTCTTTCATTATTCGAGCTCACATGGCCGTAACCTTTAAATGTTTGCTCTTCAAAGAGGAAATGTGTACATTTATTTTTAGTCTTCAACTCTGTCTTTTCTCTGCTTTAGACCCATAAAGACCGCTAAACACGGTGAGGAAGTTGCTTCTAACCAGCAGTGTGCTTCTGTTCTCTTTCCTCTGCCGCGCTTTCATGTTGCTTCAGTGCTTTACACAGTAGGAAAGATCATCCACAGGTGCAAGCAGACATCCAGAGGTAACCGGCTAGCGTAGAGCAGTAGACGTAGCTGCTGCTGGAGCTGACACCTGGTCGTTAGCGTTAGGGTTAGTAGTAGTCACAGAGGAATAGCTTCAGGAGCACCGTTAGCTTCTCTGTATAGACTGGTCTGGTTGTTCCTTGAAAGCCGAGGAGGCCCCGCCCCTGAAAGGCTCCCTCTGCTCTGATTGGTCATCTCCAGTGGTCTGATCAGGGCACCTCCCACCGTCCTACAACTGCATGGCTGATGGATGGATGGATAGAAGGATGATGGATAGATGGATGGATGGAAGGATGATGTATGGATGGATGGATGGATGGATGATGGATGGATGGATGGATGGATGGATGGAAGGATGATGGATGGATGGATGGATGAATGGATGGCTGGATGGATGGATGGATGGATGGAAGGATGATGGATGGATGGATGAATGGAAGAATGGATGTTGGATGGATGGATGGATGGATGGATGGATGGAAGGATGGATGGATGGATGGATGGATGGATGGATAGAAGGATGATGGATGGATGGAAGGATGATGGATGGATGGATGTATGTATGGAAGGATGGATGGAAGAATGGATGGATGGATGGATGGATAGATGGATGGAATGATGATGGATGGATGGATGGGTGGAAGGATGATGTATGGATGGATGGAAGGATGATGGATGGATGGATGGAAGGATGGATGGATGAATGGATGGATGGAAGGATGTTGGGTGGATGGAAGGATGATGGATGGATGGATGGATGGATAGAAGGATGATAGATGGATGATGGATGGGTGGATGGATGGATGGAAACATGATGGATGGAAGGATGGATTGGATGCAGGGAAGGATGATGGATGGATGGAAGGATGTTGGATGGACGGATGGATGATGGATGGATAGAAGGATGATGGATGGATGAAAGGATGATGGATGAATGGAAGGATGATGGATGGATAATGGGTGGATGATGGAAGGATGGAAGGATGGATGGATGAATGGATGGAAGGATTGATGGATGGAGGATGGAAGGATAGATGATGGATGGATGGATGATGGATGGATGGAAACATGATGGATGGATGCATGGAAGGATGATGGATGGATGGAAGGATGTTGAATTGGACGGATGGATGATGGATGGATAGAAGAATGTTGGATGGATGAAAGAATGATGGATGAATGGAAGGATGATGGATGGATAATGGGTGGATGATGGAAGGATGGAAGGATAGATGAATGGATGGAAGGATCGATGGATGGAGGATGGAAGGATAGATGATGGATGGATGGATGATGGATGGATGAATGGAAGGATGATGGATGGCTAATGGATAGGTGATAGATGGATGGAAGGATAGATGATGGAAGGATGGATGTATGATGGATGGATGGAAGGATGGATGGATGGATAAAGGATACATGGATGAATGGAGACGGGAGCCTGGTTCTCTGTTGACGGCGTCGTCTGCTTCAAGCTGAGAAAGTTTAACTTAATGACACGTCAGTGGCGTCGTTTGGTTTTAAAAACTTTGATTTCAATGCAGCCATTTTTACTGCGTGGAGACACTTAGCCCAGATACAGCGAGCCTCTTTGAGATCAGTCCTACAGCTTTGTGCAGCTGGTAGCGGTTCCTCTTTGACATCAGTCCTACAGCTTTGTGCAGCTGGTAGTGGTTCCTCTTTGACATCAGTCCTACAGCTTTGTGCAGCTGGTAGTGGTTCCTCTTTGACATCAGTCCTACAGCTTTGTGCAGCTGGTAGCGGTTCCTCTTTGAGATCAGTCCTACAGCTTTGTGCAGCTGGTAGCGGTTCCTCTTTGACATCAGTCCTACAGCTTTGTGCAGCTGGTAGTGGTTCCTCTTTGACATCAGTCCTACAGCTTTGTGCAGCTGGTAGCGGTTCCTCTTTGACATCGGTCCTACAGCTTTGTGCAGCTGGTAGCGGTTCCTCTTTGAGATCAGTCCTACAGCTTTGTGCAGCTGGTAGTGGTTCCTCTTTGACATCGGTCCTACAGCTTTGTGTAGCTGGTAGTGGTTCCTCTTTGAGATCAGTCCTACAGCTTTGTGCAGCTGGTAGCGGTTCCTCTTTGACATCAGTCCTACAGCTTTGTGCAGCTGGTAGTGGTTCCTCTTTGACATCAGTCCTACAGCTTTGTGCAGCTGGTAGTGGTTCCTCTTTGACATCAGTCCTACAGCTTTGTGCAGCTGGTAGCGGTTCCTCTTTGACATCAGTCCTACAGCTTTGTGCAGCTGGTAGCGGTTCCTCTTTGACATCAGTCCTACAGCTTTGTGCAGCTGGTAGTGGTTCCTCTTTGACATCAGTCCTACAGCTTTGTGCAGCTGGTAGCGGTTCCTCTTTGACATCAGTCCTACAGCTTTGTGCAGCTGGTAGCGGTTCCTCTTTGACATCAGTCCTACAGCTTTGTGCAGCTGGTAGTGGTTCCTCTTTGACATCAGTCCTACAGCTTTGTGCAGCTGGTAGCGGTTCCTCTTTGACATCAGTCCTACAGCTTTGTGCAGCTGGTAGCGGTTCCTCTTTGACATCAGTCCTACAGCTTTGTGCAGCTGGTAGCGGTTCCTCTTTGACATCAGTCCTACAGCTTTGTGCAGCTGGTAGCGGTTTCCTCTTTGACATCAGTCCTACAGCTTTGTGCAGCTGGTAGTGGTTCCTCTTTGACATCAGTCCTACAGCTTTGTGCAGCTGGTAGCGGTTCCTCTTTGAGACATCAGTCCTACAGCTTTGTGCAGCTGGTAGCGGTTCCTCTTTGACATCAGTCCTACAGCTTTGTGCAGCTGGTAGTGGTTCCTCTTTTACATCAGTCCTACAGCTTTGTGCAGCTGGTAGCGGTTCCTCTTTCAGGATAAGTCTCTTGTTAGATTGTTGCACTCTTAACAAGAAGCCAGAATGTGGTAGATGAGTCCAAATCATATCAAATTTCTGTGGTACCTTTTAACTCAAAGACCCCCCCACCCCCACCCCTCCAATGATCAGCTGTTAGATACCCCCCCGCACCCCTGCTGTGACCCTTTTTATACCCAGATGTAGCTGCTGTAGATGATGCACTGATGAAACTGCTAAATAATCTAATCATTTTTGAAACTGTTTACCTGCGTCACACCTGGACGTGTCGCGGTGAGTACTACATGTGGTGATCTCAGTATACGGGGGTTCGCCGCCATCTTTAATCAACTGGGCTGTTCTCGATCTGGTCGCTCGCACTCGTGCTCTGATTCGCCGTGACCTCGAGGTGCCGGATACGATGCCGACGTCCCACTGACACCAGTTATCTGTTACTGGGAGAGTTGTTTCACGGCACGGTTTCTCTCACGGGCGAAGAAGAAGCATCGAGTTCGGCGAGACGAGCGTTTGTGAAGCTGAGGAGAGCATCTGCAGTTGAGCAGATTTTATTTCATTTAGTTATTGACGGCGAGGCCAGAGCTTTAAGGGAACAACTGCAACATCTGAGCGCAAAAACAATAAATTCTACATACTATGAAAGTTTTTTTTGTGATTAAAGATGGTGATCAACCCCCGCGTGAGTGTCGTATGGTGCTGTAGATGGTAGCAATGATGTAATGATGCTGCAAATTTGGACGTTTAAATTTGGATGCAGACCGGCTCTCTAGGAGCCTCTAGTGGTTGGTAGAGGAACTGCAACTTTTCTTCGCTCCGTGTTAGCTTCAGTCCAGATGTGGGGACGCTGACAATAATAACTGGGAACATTTTTATTTTTCACTTTTCACTAAACCAAACGAGATCACCAGGATGAGTTATAATTAGGGCTGGGCATGTTAACGTGTTATTATCGCATTAACTCATTAATTTATAAACCCGACATTTATTTTATCGCACGTTAACGCATGTTGCTCACATGCTTTTGTTTTGAAAAGTCTGTTTCTGGCTGCTGCCGAACCGGAAAAAAGTAAACATGCTGTGAAATGAGAATTTGGATATCTTCTCAGTCGTAAGAATTATTATTATTGCGCACTGGTGAAGCAGTCTATTCGGTTGTTAAACAAGGCACTGACAAATGACGGAGGAACCTTGGGATCTGTCTAGACGTAACTTAGCTACGTGATGGAGACAATACCAAAAACAACCGGTGGCCTCAAATGAGGCAGGATTTGAGGCGAAGAGTCATGGCCTTAATTCATGAAACAGAAACAAGGTTATTTGTAACAACTGACAAGTTGAACTCCCCGTTAAAAGTTTCTGCTGTTACCTCAGAAATTACCTGTTTTAATGTTCTGATTGTGCTGAGACACAATCATTTTGTTGGATTTTGTTTGTAGACTTTTTTTCATTTTTTTATAAAAACAGGATGACATTAATACCCTGGCAGTGGCAATAAGCTTTATTTTATTTGACATTTTTTAAGATTAGATTTACACTAAATATGTGTTACTGACAAGTGCTGATGTTAAAAGTGTTTGAACAACAAATGTAATGACACTTTAGTTCATATGGCAGCAGAACATTTAAATAAAAGTGACCTTTACGCTACTTTTGAATTCATTATTTGATTTTGTGTATACAATGTGATTAATCGTGATTGATTAGGGAAATAATGCGATTAATCGCGATTAAATTTTTAATCGTTGCCCAGCCCTAGTAATAAACATAACTATAATCCTAACACTGCTTTTGTGCAACGTCCCTGTTTCTGTGGACTCTTTAATAAGACTGAACGGAGGCAGCGTGAGCTGACACGCACGTGTACGACCTCTCGACTTCATCTCCTAGTTTTTTTTAGTCAACTATAAAAAAAATAAAGATCCAAACAGTACCTGGTAGATTACTCTGGAAGAGCTCTGTGTAATAAATAACTGTGGGCCAAATGTCAGAGCCGCTGAGGAAAAAGGAACGAGCGCCGCTTCCTCCCAGTTTCTCATCCAGCGTCTGTTGGGATGAGTCTCTGCTGAGTCACGCTCAGAGGGTCCAGCAAAGGTCGCCGTGACTCACGCTAAACTTAATTATAAAGAGACGCTGCTCGGCGGCTCCACGGCTCATCTGATCTGGTGCCGTCCCCCCTCCCTCCCCCCTCAGACCTGCACCGAGTAACTGCAGAACACCTGAGGACCTCTCTGCACCTTTGACCTTCAGCAGCTGCTTGGCTGAAGGATAATTACAGCCGTGAGCGGTTGCAGATACTAGAACGGATGTTTGTACCTTCTCTGAGGAGAGAGGAAAAGAAACGACTCCCAGTTGGGGACCGAAGCTGACAGTGACATCATCTGACATGGTTTGGTCTGAATAGATAGATACTTTATTCATCTCAAAGAGAAATTTGCAGTTTTTTTTTTTTAGATAGATACTGCGCTCCCTCTCAACTATAAACGTATGTTGTAACTGAAACTCAACTCCACAGTTTTCCCCTACAAGTTGTGCCTTATTTGAGGTCTGTCCTGCAGCTTTGAGCTTCCACAAGAAGATGGGTTACGGTTCACTGATGTTGATATTTCCTGGTGTGGATATTAGGCTCTATTACGCATTTCTTTCTCGAGCGTAGAGCGTCACTGTTAACGAGACCCTGACTTTTAACGATGATACCATGATATTGTGATAATATCATGGTATTACCATGATACCATGATATAATCACAATATCACGGTATTACCACAATACCGTGATATTGTGATAATAACACGGTATTACCACGATATCGTGGTAATACCGTACTACTACCCCTACCGTACTACTCACACCTACTCCTCAACGACTTCATCAGCGATCCAGTAGAGACGCCGACATCAGAGAAATGTGATCTGACGGTTGACAGAGTTTAAAACAAAACAAAGCATTTGCTTCTTCATGATGGAAATCAAAGATGAAACTGGCAGGTCTGGAAACTGTGGATCAACCTGCAGGTTTTAATTTAGACGTCTGTCACGTAGAAAGGTTGTCTGTCTGTTTGGAGTTTAGTGGACTCGACTGATTTCTGTCTCTGCTGGCTCACAGATGAAGACCGTCTGACCAGGAGGAAGAGCTTCGTGGACACCATCTCCCTCCAAGTGGACATCATGTCCAGCAGCCTCCCAGATAAGGTTGGTTTCACTTTGTGGCGGTGAAACGTCCCATGTGAGGTTTTAACGCAAAGATTGGGAATAACGTGGGATTACTGTGACCCTTATTGTGCTGTAGGGTGAAACACGTTTGTGTTTTTTTTTTTCACGTCTGCAGTCCCAGCTGGCTGAGGAGATCACGTTTGAGACCCTGAAGAAGGCCATTGGTGAGTCTTTACTTCGGACCCATCCTGCTACGTTGACTTACAAATGTTCTGAACACAAGTGACAGCGATGCTGGTGTATTTTTGAGTGCCGCATCTCCATGTTGGCGATAACATCCGTGGTGTTGCTTCACTAGACAGGCCTGGAGCGTACGTGGAGGAAGCTCTTTAACGGGTCGGGTGAAGCGGGATTCTAACGTGGTTGGGTTTGTCCTCAGACACCACCGGCATGGACGAGCAGGAGAGGGAGAAGAGGCGCCAGGTGATGGAGAAGTTCCAGAAAGCTCCGTTCGAGGAGATCGCCGCTCACTGCGAGTCCAAGGTAGGTCATAAAAGTGAAACCAGGACCGACAGTCAACCCCCCCCCCCCAGCATCTCAGAAGAAAACTGGACTAACCTGCTCCTTGTCGTCTCAGGCGAACATGCTGCACGACCGTCTGGCCCAAATCTTTGAGCTCACCATCCGGTAAGTCTGGTTTTTAGTCGCGTAGTTGACCAAGTTAATAATCTCCCAAAGCTTTTATTATTAACTTCTGTTCCATCTCGAATAAAGATGCTTCTCTCAGTGAACTCTATGGGTGTTTAAAAAAAATCGATTTGACAATATATCGCGATTTTCTCTAGATTTTTTCAAAAAACACTAATAATAAATAATCAATAGGTTGTTTTGAAGCAAATAGTTTTGACTCAATTTGTCCTCTGAATGATCAATATCATCTGATGAACATATACAGCAACTTGATTTTTCATCTCTACTTTGAATTTTGATATTAACTGGGTAGAATATCGCAATATATCGTGATATCGCGATATCAGCGTGATATCAGCTGTCAGTTTTTGTTCCCGATATAACTAGACCGGCCTTTAAAACTGATCCACATCCTTCTACTAAAACTTTTGTCCAAAAATCACAAATTCTTATCACCAAATAGGGGTGTGAAAAAAATCGATTTGGCAATATATCGCGATTTTCTCTCGATTTTTTTCAAAAACACTAATAATAAACAATAAATAGGTTGTTTTGAAGCAAATAGTTTTGACTCAATTTGTCCTCTGAATGATCAATATCATCTGATGAACATATACAGCAACTTGATTTTTCATCTCTACTTTGAATTTTGATATTAACTGGGTAGAATATCGCAATATATCGTGATATCGCGATATCAGCGTGATATCAGCTGTCAGTTTTTGTTCCCGATATAACTGGACCGGCCTTTAAAACTGATCCACATCCTTCTACTAAAACTTTTGTCCAAAAATCACAAATTCTTATCACCAAATAGGGGTGTAAAAAAAATCGATTTGGCAATATATCGCGATTTTCTCTCGATTTTTTCCAAAAACACTAATAATAAACAATAAATAGGTTGTTTTGAAGCAAACAGTTTTGACTCAATTTGTCCTCTGAATGATCAATATCATCTGATGAACATATACAGCAACTTGATTTTTCATCTCTACTTTGAATTTTGATATTAACTGGGTAGAATATCGCAATATATCGTGATATCGCGATATCAGCGTGATATCAGCTGTCAGTTTTTGTTCCCGATATAACTGGACCGGCCTTTAAAACTGATCCACATCCTTCTACTAAAACTTTTGTCCAAAAATCACAAATTTTTATCACCAAATAGGGGTGTGAAAAAAAGTTGATTTGGCAATATATCGCGATTTTCGGCCGCCCAATATAATATCGATTTTTTTTAAGGAAAATTCATGTATTAGACGCATTGTGAATACTTAAATGTGCAAAAACACTAATAATAAACAATCAATAGGTTGTTTTGAAGCAAATAGTTTTGACTCAATTTGTCCTCTGAATGATCAATATCACCTGATGAACATATACAGCAACTTGATTTTTCATCTCCACTTTTAATTTTGATATTAACTGGGTAGAATATTGCAATATATCGTGATATCGCGATAATGTCGTATCGTGACCCAAGTATCACGATACAAATCGTATTGCGAGGTCCTTGCCAATACTCACCCCTAGTGAACGCTGAGAGAACCGCACTGTTTTAAGACCAAATTGGAGATGTTTTCTAAATGACGTAAAGTCTTACGGCTGAAGGGGGTCCACTTCCTGTTTTACCCCCATCAGCTGTAGCTACTTTAACAACGTTGCCCCTCCTCTCGCCCCTCTAGACCTCCTCCCAGCCCGTCAGGAGTGGTCTCCCTCACGGCCGGACACCCCCAGCACCCGTCCGTGCCCGTCTACGAGATGAAGTTTCCCGACCTGTGCGTCTACTGACGGGCGCCGCGGACGTCGACGTCACGGGAATCGGCTCCGACGTGCCGCGGACACGCACAATATAAAAAACAACAGAGTCACTATGTATTCCAGCGTAATCAGACTTTTAATCGACTCGATCTTCGGCGCTTTGTATCCCCGCCAACATCCCCCGAACTTTTTGAGCCACTTAGATCATCGAAAGAACAATCTGAACCACCTCAGTGCTGAGATCTTGCTGTACTGGCGCTTAGTCTGACGTTGCTTTGAAGCAAACGAAGCTCCTAGAAGTTCATAAAAACAGCTTTTAGACACAAACCTGCCCTCGTGTTTATCTGTAGGCGTCGGTGGAATCGCTAATCAGTAGAAATCCGTGTTGACGGCAGTTTAGGGTTAGGGTTAGGCGTTAGAGAGACCTGAGGTTTGCGTAATGCTTCGACAACTGTTGGGCCGACAGGTTTGTTAAACGCCAGCTGAAGTGGGAGGTCTCCAGAGCCGTCACTGATTGGTTTGTTCTCGCTGGAAAGGGAGGAAGTGCTTTTTCTCTTAATTTACTAGATGCCTTGTGAGTTATTTTGTTCCTTTCTTGGACCACAGCAGTGGCTCAGCCAAGCTTCGAACCCCCGATGGCGTCACCAGATAAACACAAACGGTGTCGGAGAAGAAGAAACCATCAGCAGGTCTTCCTTAAAACCATAATCAACGCCAGCTGGGCTCTTCACCGCAGAGGAAGAAGATAAACTACTGGATGTTGTCGGAAAGAGAAGTGCGTTTGATCTTTTTAAGGACATGAGGTTATCTGTTGGGTTGTCTGAGATGTTGAGGTGTTGGACAGTTGAGTACATGATGCTCTGACGGACCTGACGTTTGTCTTCGTGGTCCAGTTCAAAATGCAGTTGAGCCCATGAACAAAGGTGGTGGTGGACGTTGCTTCACGACGTCTTCTGGAGGTCAGTTGAGTAAAACAACAGGACTGATGGGACGGATGTCGCAGTCTTTGGTGGTTCATGAATGTTCTGAAATGGGAGAATATGTCATCATGACGACCGACAGGTTTCGTCTCGGTCTGAGAGCCCGACTGTGGGGACGGTGTCCTCTTCCAGCAAGTCTTTGGAGCTGTTTTTACTGTAGATCTGCATGTTTCTCTGGTGGCCTCACCGAGCAGCGCCGGAGCTGGTTCACGTGGAGCTCCATTAATGTTTCGGTCGGGCGTATTTCAGCCTCTGCTGGACGTTTCTCTTGTCCGTGCATTTATTCGACAAACTACTTTGGCCGCGACGGCAGCTTAATGGTATTTTTTGTCCGATCTGAGCTCAGTGAGGGCTGGAGGACCGGACCTGCCGTTGGGTCGATTAGGGTTTCTGGAATGGTGTTGGACGAAAAGGTCAACGATGTGAAGATTAGACGGAGAACTGAACGTTTTACAAATCACAGTTGTAGCTAGCCTGTGTAGTTGATGGTCAGTTTCTTTTTGTCTCTGAAGCACAAGAACCTATGCAGGGTACCACGGACCATCATCAGGTCCATGATGGGAGAACTGGGGACGTCGTCACCGAAGTCAATGAGGTGACAACTTGAGATGCAATACCACCGACGGCCACTGGGGGGGCCACAGCCAATTAGAAAAGCATCAACTTCTGTCGTGAAACACAAAGCCAGCAACTCGAGGATCTGAAGCGACGGCGCCCTCTCCTGCAGGAGAAGCCTCCTCGTTTGTCGCTGTCAGTTGGAGGAGAGCGTTGCGTCTTTGTAATAATTAGCATCTTGAACGCCTGTCGTGGCGGCAGACTGTCGAAGTCGCTGATCGTTCACCAGCTAATCCACAGACGTGAACACGAGGTGCAGTTAGCTTTTTAATCACTCGTCCTCTGTTTTAATGTGATATTTACTGACGTGAGTATTGGCGTAAAATAATAATAACTGTTCTTTACTTTAGATGGTTAGCACGTATCTACGCCGCATCATGTCTTAGCTTCAAAAGCAGATTTGTGATTTGACGTCATAGCTCTTAAACAACGTGCGTCTTAGGAACTAACTGCATGATTTCTTGTCATGTTGTAGATCCTCCTCTAGGGGAGCTAGAAATATGCTGAACAAAATCCATCTAAACTCGTTTTTTCGCCCGACGGCTGGCGTACGCGTCCAGCAGCATATCATATATATTTTTGTACATTTTATGCATCATTGCCTGGTAGAGATTTCTAGAGACTGGGAGGTGTGTTCGAGTGTCGAGGTGATTAAAAAAAATTAATTTTTTGTTTTTTTTTTTTTTGTTGTTTACAGAACGGTTCAGGGTTTCATCAGGATGGAAATGGTCTCGTTTTTGAGTTTTCTTTTAATTGTAGAAACCATTTTATCATCCAGACACGAGGAGGGAAGGGTTTTATCGCATCGTCTTATTTTTTTCGCGAATCGGTGCGGTTAGCTGATTTTTAGCTTCTACGCTCGATTGAGGAGGTTTCTGTGAATCCAGACCTGAATTATCCTGAGCGGAACAGTCAGAGCAGTGCTACTCTGTGTAGCACTACCGCCACTGACCACACGGTGGCAGCATAAAACAAGTGGCGTCAAACGGGACAAAACTGTGCTGCACTGCCCCCGCGTGGTCAGAAGCGGTAGTGCTGCGTAGCTGATCAGATTTTAAACATTAATCTCCATCGTTCAACATCTGCTTCAGCAGCAGCAGATGTTTATACCAGATGAACAGCTTCGATGACGTGACGTTTGCACTTTGATCTCTTGAACTTGGTACGATTGAAAACCCCGATCAGCACAGATGAGTTTGGTACAAATATTTTTATTCTGGATGTTCAGTAACGAGTCGACGACTGTGGAGCTGTTAAAAAAAAAAAAAAAAAAAAAGAAAGTTTCAGATCTCCCTTATTTCAGATGGACACAAATTCCTTTAAAGATCAAACATTCATTCACCTTTCAAGGACTTTTTTTTTTCCGGCTCACAGACGAAATCTGAAACATGTCGAATCAACAAAAAAACTGAGCTTTTATATGTTTGTGGTGCAACAGTTTTAGAGATAAAACGTCTCGTCTGTTCAGTCGTCCAGACAAACTAAAGCTCCGTGATTATGACCACTAGATGGCGCTGAGGCTCCACCTCCTCACTAACGCTGGTTCGGACTTGGCCTGAATTATTATTATAAATCTTTAAGATCCATTAAAAAACGGATGTCGATTCATTTGATTTTGATTTCTTTAAAAAAAAAGCACAACATATCAGATTACACATTAATAAATGCTGAGACTGCATTTCCCATGATTCCATGCAGGAGATGAGCAGCGGAGCCTCAGCGCCTCCATTTAATAGAATCTGCATTTAAATTAATGTTCCAGATTCAAATAAAGTGTTTCTATCAATGCATTGATTTGTTTCTGGGGTTTTTCTTCTTCTTTTACATCTAAATTCTTCCTGTTGTTTCCAAACATTTTCACGTTGTGAAATGACCTCAAAACTGTAGTCAGAAGTAATTTAAAGTAATAGATAGTTTCTTTATTCTTCCTCCTCCACCTCTCCATCTTCATCTTCTTGGTCTTCCTCCTCTTCTTCGTCTGGTCCTGGTCTCTGGTTCTGGCTCGGCAGGTGGTTGTGGGTTTGAATCACGCTGAGTTCCGGCAGCTCTGTGCTCTCTTCAGTGGCGGGAGGAAGAGGATGATGATGAGGATGCACCTCGACACCTGATGATCCAGCTGGAGCTTCTGACTCGTCTTCATCCGTCTGCTCAGAGCTTTGGTCGCTGCTGCTGGTAAAAGTTTAATTTACAAATAAAAGACTTAAAGCACTTCACACAATCAGTCAGACTCATTATGTTAATTTTTATCTTCATATGATTGACAGTTCCTCAGACTCCTCCCCCTTCTGCTTGTCTTATATTCAGGTCAACACTTCAGTCCTGTTATACACCAACTCATTAAAATTAATTAAATCTGAACTGAGGTAGATCAAAAACACTTTACAGCCTCAGTTTATCTAAACCGTTTTGTGATGTTTGAATTTTTATTAAATAGAATCATCGAGCAAAGTTTGGACTTCACGAAAGAGAAGTTGCAAGAAAATTATAGATCCGTTTTTAATCAAAGTTTTCATCAGCTTCCTCAACTTTCTCCTGATTTGACCCGTTTTAAAATGACAAACCTAATTTATCAAAGCAACCACAGCCTTTCATTAAATTAAAGGAAGAACGAGGGTTTGGAGGATGATTGATGGAGAAACACAAGATGAGAGCTGATTTAGAGTTAAGGAGGTCCAGATGAGACCTCTGGTCCCGCCGGGTCATTTCTAGTTAACTTGTTCAAAATTTTTAGAGATCTGCTGCTGTCAGAGTCAAAAAGAGCTGATATTTTCCATGAAAACATAAAATGACTGTTTCAACATCAGATTTGTTCTATTGGGAATGAAATATTGCAGTGATTCCCAAATCGTGGGCCGCGGCCACCTGGTGGGCCGTCGTGGTACTGCAGGTGGGCCATGAGAGGTCATTAAAATTTAACAAATGTTTTAAAAATGTTTTTAATTACTGTAAATTATTTATAACATGATTTAAAGACATATTTAGAAGTAATAAAATAAACAAACAGTGTTTTTCTACCATCAACGTCCCAACTTTTTTGGAGTCGTGGTTGTATATGCATGTTGACAAGTTCATGTAATGGTTCAGAAAAGGCTGGTAATCTACCAAAAAAAAAAAAATCCTCCAACAATCAGAAGTAGAGTGTTAACAAGACAAGAAACCCAAAGACCCCCATTCAAAGAACTGTTCCAGTTTGGGGGGGCTGTTTCTTCAAAAGAGTTCAGCTCAACTCCGGCTGCCAGCTCGCCGAGTTGTCGTCGTCTCTGCTTTCACGTGACACCTCGTTTGTGTGGTTGGCTTGACGTGGTGAAATGAACATGGGTTGGTTGAGTCTCTTTGTTACAAACCCGTATAGGTTCCTCTGGGTTTGGACTAGTTTTATTTGGCTGGTGATGCTTACAAGAGGCTTTTCAGAGCCAATAACCAACTTTATCTTGCCCATGTCACTAATTTTAAAATCACAAAGATGATGGAAAAGAGCTCCCATTACTGGAAGCTCAGCTAAAAATGTTCGGGATTTCAGCCTCATTTTCAGCCACTAAAACCATCATTATTGTCTGTCGTTCTATGCAAACCAACATATTTACATAATCAAAGCGTGGCTGTAGCTCATCTCTGCGTCACCTCTCCTTGGTTTGGGACCTCTCAGGAGCTTCAGGATAAAATGCTGTGGTGTTTTATACAAGTGTATATTAGAAAGTGTAGAGGCCCCATCACTGAGCCTTGAGGAACTCCTGAGTTCAGCTGAAACAGCATCACTTCATTAGTTTGACCTTGTTTCGGTAGAATCTCACCTGTGTGGATTTTTCTGGCGAGGTGGCTGTGGCTCCTCCCCCTCCTCGCTCTCTTCACTGGGCTGGGAGGTCACCCTCGAGGGTTTGGGGGGTCTGCTGGCTCTGCGGCAGGGGAACCGGCCCGCCGCACCGCTGAGACGGCAGGCTGTGGTTAAAATGCGCCGCCGCCATGCACTCCGCCGTGGTTTTGTCGCACACACACTGCAGCTTGTCGCACATGGTGGCGCCCTGACCTGGAGACGACACGGGTTTTATGTGACTCAGTTGTTGGTATTTTAACTGTAACGTTTCCTGACAGCGGTAAAGAGATGAGATTATGTTAGTATCTATAATCAAGTCCACTCATGACTGAAGACAGTAACTGCTTATTAAGTGCTTATCAAGTGACGGTACAGATATTAAACAGATGATGTTGGCTGAACAGAATGAAATTAAAAGTGTAAAAGATTTAAATCTGCGTTCTTGTTTCCATCTGGACTGAACGTGTTTACATCTCTAATAGCAGTTTGAGATTCTCCTAATTTTCATTTCCACTTGTGCAAGTTAAAGAGTCTGAGACGCGACTGGACGCTACCGGACGTCGTGGACTCACATCGCGGCCGGCCGCCCTCGCAGGAGACGTGAGCGTTCAGACTCCTGTCGGCCCTGCAGCCCATCGAGGTGATCTGCTTCAGGCAGCAGCGGTGGAAGAAGCAGCACCTGGAGACAAAGGAGGACAGGTGTCGGTGGCTCCTCCCACTGCACACAGTTACTAGAAGGACTTTTTAAAATAAAAACACCAGAGTTGATGGAGAGATGGCTGAATCCAGTCTTTGAAAGGAAAAGTTTAGACTTGTTCCTGTAAAAAGACTAAACTGTCCAACATCTGGACTCGAATGTGGGTGAAGCTGTAGAAGGTAGCCAAAAACAAAAACCTAGCATCGTACTTCTAACTCCTCTCATTCCTTTGAAACATTAGATTTTCCAGATCAGTTCCTTCAAGAACGACGCGTCACTATTAAAGGCTTTTAATAGCAGTACCACGTCCGACCACACGAGGGCGGTATTTCACAGGAAAGCTCACCTGTCCAGTTTGTCCAGAGGTTGACCGCCGCCCTCCTGACCGCAGTAGCAGCCGTACATCTCGTACTCGTGCGGACATCTTCCCGTCAGGCAGCGCAGCATCTCCCCGAGCGCCGGCATCGCCCGCCTGGTCCGACCGTCGCTGCCGTACACGTTGAAGGAGCGACTGCACTCTGGTCGGAGGCAACGCACAGCTGGTGAACACCGACGTGCGCGACATCTACCGGTTGAGGATTTACCTTTACCTTTGCTGTCCAGCTGCTGCACGTCGGTCAGCCCGACGGACTCCAGCAGGGTCCAGGCGAAGAACGGCACCGATCTCTTCTGGGCCGCATCCCAGTCTGCCGGGAGACATTTCAGACACTGAGACCCCGAAACTGCCATCAAAGGACACAGATTTGATTTTGCATATACAATGCGATTAATCGTGATTAATCAGGGAAATAATGTGATTAATCGCAATTAAAATTTTTAATCATTGCCCAGCCCTAATATTGATATCTTACTTCCCAGAGAGGATCGATTTTTCAGCCCCTGGTATCGATATTCTAAGCTTCTTTCAAACTCCCGTGTCCCACCTTTAAAAGCTTGCAAGCAACTATTTGCACTGTTTAAATAAATGAAACTATTTTTCTCAACACATCTTTTATTCATTTTGTCCAGCATTTGCAAGCTGCCTGTCAGCCATATAATGTGTAATTGATGCTTTCAATTCAATTAATTCAAACAAAGTCATTGGAAGGAAAATTATGTAAATGTATCGTAAGATGAATATCAATATATATCGTATCGGGAGTTGAATATTGTGTATCGTATCGCGAGATTAGTGTATCGCTACAGCCCTAGTCCAGAACTTAACCAGCTGACACGTGCACAACAGTTATCAGGCCGATTAATTGGCGGCTGATCTGGAGGTGGGTTAAATTCCATGGGAATGGTCATTTTTATCGGTCCAATAAATGTAAATGTATCGGTTCTTTGAGACTAAAGTTGAATTTGAGTCAGAGATTCAGGGTTCATAGTGAGGAGCTTAAGTGTTTTTAATGAATTTGTTAATGTCTGGTGGTCTGTCTGGATACCAATGGACCACGTCACACACCCAGTGTGAAAAAAAGAAGACCAAAATTCATCTTTTTGGTTTTAAATCGTCTCGTTTGGTCTTTGGCATTTTAAAAATCTAAAGATCATATAGTTTGTACTAGGGGTGTGAAAAACAAAAACAATTTGGCAAAATATCGCGATTTTCGGCCACCCAATATAATATCGATTTTTCAGCTCCTAATATCGATTTTTTAGGAAAATTGTTTAATTTTCACATTTAAATTGTTTAAAATTTAAATGTGCAAAAACACTAATAATAAACAATAAATAGGTTGTTTTGAAGCAAATAGTTTTGACTCAATTTGTCCTCTGAATGATCAATATCATCTGATGAACATATACAGCAACTTGATTTTTCATCTATACTTTGAATTTTGATATTAACTGGGTAGAATATCGCAATATATCGTGATATTGTGATATCGTATTGTGAGGTCCTTGCCAATACTCACCCCCAGTCTGAATGACATGATAACTGATAATTGGATGGTACCGAACAGTCTTGACCAAATCGCGTCCTGAGATGACGGCGCTCAAAAATCCCACGGTTTCAAGGCTAAGCAGCGCGCGGCTGCTAAAGCACCAACGGGCCGGTATCCTTCGTCGATGACTGATTTCGGAGTAGAACAGCGCATCTGTGCATGGACTCCTCTGGGTACATCTCCCCTCTAATTATCCACTTTATCGTCCCTATTTTGTCATTTATGAGCCGGTGTTTCCTCTGGCTGTCCTCTGATTGCTTCATTTAAATTCTACAACCCTTTTAAATACAGTTAAGACCCCCAGAGGAGCCGTCTGTTCAATTTATTCATTTTACTCAAATCTTTTGTTTGTTCTTCAATAAGGCACCAGAAGGAAAAACAAAAAAAGGGCCAACTGGGGTAAAAAGAGAAACCAGGAGAAGCTTCTGTTTGTTTAATAAAGTTCTCAGTTTCCTTTTGTTTTTTTACCTTCACCATCGTTCTCCTGCAAGCTGTCCTCCTCCTCCTCCTCCTCCTCCTCCTCCTCCTCCTCACACAGCTCCTCCTCAGATTCAGCTCCAGCTGTGGTGAGTGACGGAGGCCTCACAGATGTGGTCGGTCCTCCGTGTGCAGCCATGGCGACGGTTGGGGGAGGAGACGTTGGAGCATCTTCACCTGACAAACAGCAAGCCAGAGCTTTAAAGAGAATGGTTTCATCTGGAAACTGCTTTTCTTTAGTCTCTAAAGTCATTGGATCTGTTTTAACATGTTTAACATGATGGAGAAAGTCTTCTAGCTCACAGTGATGCTGCCACTGGTGTCCACACGTCAAGTAGAAGTCAATTCAATTCAATTCAATTCAGTTCAGTTTTATTTGTATAGCGTCTGTTACAATGTCAACTGTCTCCAGGTCTTTACAGAGACCCAGATCATGACCCCCGAGCAAATATCATTAACTAAAATTATAATATTAAATCCTAATCAAGGATAATGGCAGGTAAAAAACTCCCACAGAGGGAGAAAAAAAACCTTTAAGCCAAACAGAGGCAAGAAAAAACTCCACTTTAAGAGGAATAAACCTGAACCAGGACCTGGATCATATGGAGGAACCTTCCTGATGAAGACCAGCTGGATAAAGAAAGAAAAAGAGGAGAGACAGGACAGAGAGAGGAGGGAGGACAGAGAGGATGGAGGACAGAGAGAGGAGGGAGGACAGAGAGAGGATGGAGGACAGAGAGGATAGGAGAGAGAGGAGAGGACGAGAGGATGGAGGACAGAGAGAGGAGAGGAGAGAGAGAGAGGAGATGAGGACAGAGAGAGGATGGAGGACAGAGAGAGGAGGGAGGACAGAGAGGATAGAGGACAGAGAGAGGAGGGAGGACAGAGAGAGGAGGGAGGACAGAGAGAGAGAGGATGGAGGACAGAGAGAGGAGGGAGGACAGAGAGGAGGGAGGACAGAGAGAGGATGGAGGACAGAGAGAGAGGGAGGAAGAGAGGAGGGAGGACAGAGATGGAGGAGAGAGAGGATGAGGACAGAGAGAGAGGAGGAGAGAGAGGACAGGAGGATGGACAGAGAGGAGGAGAGAGAGGATGAGGACAGAGAGAGGAGGGAGGACAGAGAGAGGATGAGGACAGAGAGGAGGGAGGACAGAGAGGACAGAGAGATAGACAGAGATGGACAGGAGAGAGAGAGAGGAGGACGAGACAGAGGAGGAGGGAGGACAGAGAGAGAAGAGGAGGAGGATAAGGAGAGGATGGAGGACAGAGAGAGGAGGGAGGGGAGAGAGAGGATGGAGGACGAGAGGAGGGAGGAGAAGAGAGGAGGGAGGACAGAGAGAGGATGGAGGACAGAGAGAGGATGGAGGACAGGAGAGGGGGAGAGAGAGGAGAGGAGAGAGAGGATGGAGGACAGAGGAGGATGGAGGACAGGAGGGAGGACAGAGGATGAGGACAGGAGGACAGAGGAGGAGGAAGAGGATGAGAGAGAGGAGAGACAGAGAGAGGATGGAGGACAGAGAGAGGAGGAGGACAGAGAGAGGAGGGAGGAGAGAAGAGAGATGATGGAGGACAGGAGAGAGGAGGGAGGACAGAGAGGATGGAGGAGGAGGAGAGAGGAGGAGGAGGAGAGGAGGAGAACAGAGGATGGAGACAGAGAGAGGAGAGGACAGAGGAGGAGGGAGGAAGAGAGGAGGAGGACAGAGAAGAGGAGAGAGAGGAGGGAGGACGAGAGGAGAGGATGGAGGAAGAGAGGATGGATGGACAGAGGAGAGAGAGAGGAAGAGGACAGAGAGAGGCTGGAGGACAGGAGAGGAGAGGATGGAGGACAGAGAGAGGAGGGAGGACAGAGAGAGGAGGACAGATACCCAGAGAGAGGGAGAGGACAGAGGAGGAGGAGGGACAGAGAGAGAGAGAGGGAGGACAGAGAGAGGATGGAGGACAGGACAGAGAGGATGGAGGAGGACAGAGAGAGGATGGAGGACGAGAGAGAGAGGGAGGGAACAGGAGAGAGGATGGAGGACAGAGAGAGGAGGGAGGACAGAGAGGATGGAGGACAGAGAGAGGAGGGAGGACAGAGAGAGGATGGAGGACAGAGAGAGGAGGAGGACAGAGAGGAGGGAGGACAGAGAGAGGAGGACAGAGAGAGGATGGAGGACAGAGAGAGAGAGAGGAGGACAGAGAGAGGAGAGGAGAGGAGGACAGAGAGGAGGAGGACAGAGAGAGGAGGGAGGGAGAGGGAGGAGGGAGAGAGGAGGAGGGAGGACAGAGAGAGGAGGGAGGGACAGCGAGAGAGGAGGGAGGACAGAGAGAGAGGAGGATTAGAGAGGATGGAGGACAGGAGAGGCAGAGAGGGAGGAGGACAGAGAGAGGATGGAGGACAGAGAGAGAGGAGGGAGGACAGAGAGAGGATGGAGGACAGAGAGAGGAGAGGACAGAGGAAGAAGAGAGGATGGAGGACAGAGAGAGGAGGGAGGACAGAGAGAGGAGGAGGGAGGACAGAGAGAGGAGGGAGGACAGAGAGAGGATGGAGGACAGAGAGAGGAGGGAGGACAGAGAGAGAGGGAGGACAGAGAGAGAGGATGAGGACAGAGAGAGGAGAGGACAGGAGGAGAGGAGAGGAGAGGAGGAGACAGAGAGAGGATGGAGGACAGAGAGGAGGGGGAGGACAGAGAGAGGATGGGAGGAAGAGAGGGAGGGATGAGAGGGGACAGAGAGAGGAGGGAGGACAGAGAGAGGATGGCGGACAGAGAGAGGATGAGGGACAGAGAGAGAGGACAGAGAGAGATGGAGGACAGAGAGAGGAGGGAGGACAGAGAGAGGATGGAGACAGAGAGAGGATGGAGGACAGAGAGGAGGAGGGAGGACAGAGAGAGGATGGAGGAAGAGAGAGGACAGAGAGAGGAGAGGAGGACAGAGAGAGGAGGGAGGACAGAGAGAGGATGGAGGACAGAGAGAGGAGGGAGGACAGAGAGGGAGGACAGAGAGAGGAGGGAGGACAGAGAGGATGGAGGAGGAGGACAGAGAGGAGGACAGAGGAGAAGAGGAGGGAGGACAGAGAGAGGATGGAGGACAGAGACAGGAGGAGGACAGGAGAGAGGATGGAGGACAGAGAGAGGAGGGAGGACAGAGAGAGGAGAGGAGGACAGAGAGAGGAGGGAGGACAGAGAGAGGAGGGAGGACAGAGAGAGAGGATGAGGACAGACAGAGAGAGGAGGGAGACAGAGAGAGGATGGAGGACAGAGAGAGGAGGGAGGACAGAGAGAGGAGGGAGGACAGAGAGAGGATGGAGGACAGAGAGAGGAGACAGAGGAGGGAGGACAGAGAGAGGATGGAGGACAGAGAGAGGATGGAGGACAGAGAGAGGAGGGAGAACAGAGAGAGGAGGGAGGACAGAGAGAGGAGGGAGGACAGAGAGAGGAGGGAGGACAGAGAGGATAGAGGACAGAGAGAGGAGGGAGGACAGAGAGGATGGAGGGAGGACAGAAAGATGGAGGACAGAGAGAGGAGGGAGGACAGAGAGAGGATGGAGGGAGGACAGAGAGGATGGAGGGAGGACAGAAGATGGAGGACAGAGAGAGGAGGGAGGACAGAGAGAGGAGGGAGGACAGAGAGGATGGAGGGAGGACAGAGAGGATGGAGGACAGAGAGGATGGAGGACAGAGAGAGGATAGAGGACAGAGAGAGGATGGAGGACAGAGAGAGGAGGGAGGACAGAGAGAGGATGGAGGACAGGGAGGATGGAGGGAGGACAGAGAGGATAGGAGGACAGAAGTGTATGGAGGACAGAGAGGATGGAGGACGAGGAGAGAGAGGATGGAGGACAGAGAGAGGATAGAGGACAGAGAGAGGAGAGAGGACAGAGAGGATGGAGGACAGGGAGGATGGAGGGAGGACAGAGAGGATGGAGGACAGAGAGAGGATGGAGGACAGAGAGGAGGGAGGACAGAGAGAGGAGGGAGGACAGAGAGGATGGAGGGAGGACAGAGAGGATGGAGGACAGAGAGGATGGAGGACAGAGAGAGGATGGAGGACAGAGAGAGGATAGAGGACAGAGAGAGGATGGAGGACAGAGAGGATGGAGGACAGAGAGAGGATGGAGGACAGGGAGGATGGAGGACAGAGAGAGGATGGAGGACAGAGAGGATGGAGGGAGGACAGAGAGGAGGGAGCACAGAGAGGATGGAGGACAGAGAGAGGAGGGAGGACAGAGAGAGGAGGGAGGACAGAGAGGATGGAGGGAAGACAGAGAGGAGGGAGGACAGAGAGAGGAGGGAGGACAGAGAGAGGAGGGAGGACAGAGAGGATGGAGGGAAGACAGAGAGAGGAGAGACACAAATGACTGAATATAATGAGCATATAAACATAAACAGATGGAGGCAGCAGCACTGGGATGAGATGACCAGTCAGGGTTGGAGGTTACAGCATTAAAATGGGGCGAGACACAGACAGAAAACCTTGGAGTAGAAGCTTCTGGCGTCACATTTTCATGACGTTTCCTTCTTGAGAAGAAACATGATCACTGTGCTTCTGAGATGCAGCAATCAGATTACTGCTTAACTACTAAACGAGGTTCAATGAATAACCCATTTCATCTGGTTATTCAGCCCAACAACCTTCTTCACTTGCATCAAGTTCTTTTTGGACCTCAGATCTAATCACATCACCAGTCGTGACATCATCAGTCGTGTCATCTCCAGACAGTTGTGACATCATCAGACGTGACATAGATAAAGACAGGTGAGAGTTTACCAACAATCATCTTAAAAAAAACACCCTCCCATGTTCTAGAAACAGATTCTTTAAGCAGATGAACTTGGACCAGAGTGATGGAGAAGGAAAGGAAGAGCTCGTGATCTTCAAGTGGAGCTCATGTGGATTATTCTTCAACGGTCGGGTCGGTCAGCTGACCTCAGTCCAGTTCCTGAAGGCAGAAAGATCCAGAAACAAGCAGCAGACCTGGCGAAGCTCAGAGACCCAGAATCTGGTGATGTCCACGGGGACAGTCCTTCCACGCTGATGTCTGGTTTAAAGGAGAAATCATCTCATTTTCTACCAAGAAGCCTGAAAACATATTTCCATCTAAGGGATTGATAGATCCAGAGCTTCTTCTATGAACTGCTGCTCGTCTGTCAGAGTGAAACGACGACTCTTCGCCCTCCTCCGAGGCTCCGAGGCTGACGGTTCTGCTGGTTGATCATGTAGAGCAGACACTTTGACCAAGGACGGCCCAAAGACAGTCAGCAGTGAGACATTTAATCCAAACCTCTTGATAACGCCGCTGTAAAGAAGAGATCGAACTGCCTCCTCCCTCTGGATTTAAAATGAAAAAATAAAAAATCCTCGCCGTCTTTTCTGAGCGGCCTGTCAAAGCCTCGGGGTGTGATTACAGACGCACCCAAGCAGAAAATAACCACTTGAGCTGCTGCATGTTCTCCACCTGGCAGCGAGGTCGTGACAATTCAGTCGTCTGGCAGCTCGCTGGGAGTTTTCATGGAGCTGCAGACTAAGCTCTTAAGCCTCGTACAGCGAGACGAGTGTCCTCTTCATTAAAAGAGTCCAGATAAGCCCGTACTTCACCAGAAAACTGACGCTTTAACTTTCTATTTTCTTTTTCTTTTTCAGTTAAGATGGTGGTATTAGGGTTATTTTCTGCCCTGGACTTTAAATCTCTGATAAGTCAGTCGTAACCCTGAATCACCAGGACAGACGTGGCGTGATTCAGGAACACGTGACTCCTGCTGACACGTCTTCAACACGTCAACGTTCCCCGTGTGGTTTGAAGGGCAATATCACTTCTGGACAATAATTCAGCAACAATATACATCACAACAGAAGGTGCTTCAATAACAATGATGTGACCTTTAAACCAGTTAAACTGTTAAAGTGCTGGAAGAGCTACTTTGTTTAGTTTTTCTGTTTTCCAGACATTTGTTCATCAGATGATGCACCGCCATCAGCAGAGACATCTATGTAGGGTTGATGGATGGACGGATGGATGGATGGATGGATGGATGGATGGATGGATGGACATGGACAGACAAATGGACAGATGGATGGCGAGTTGCTTGGTTGGTTGGATTGACAAATGGACAGATGGATAGATGGATGAACAGATAGTTGGATGGATGGATAAATGGACAACTAGACAGATGGATGGACGGATGGATGGACAGATGGATGGATAGTCAGATGGATGGATGGTTGGATGGATGGATGGTTGGATAGTCAGATGGATGGATGGTTGGATGGTTGGATGGACAGAGAGATGGATGGATTCATGGATGGATGGATGAACGGATGGATGGACAGATGGATGGATAGTTGGATGGATGATGTAGTGATGATGCATGAATGGACAGATGGATGGATGGAGAGATGGATGGATGGAGGGATAGATGGATGGATGGATGGAGGGATGGATGGACAGATAGATGGATAGATGGATGGTTGGATGGATGATGGAGCGATGATGGATGGACGGATGGATGATGGAGCGATGATGGATGGACGGATGGATGATGGAGCGATGATGGATGGACGGATGCATGGATGGATGGACAGATGGATGGATGGATGGATGGACAGATGGATGGATGGATGGTTGGATGGTTGGATGGATGGTAAGATAGATGGATGGATGGACAGATAGATGGATGGATGGAGGGATAGATGGATGGATGGATGGATGGAGGGATGGATGGACAGATAGATGGATGGTTGGATGGATGATGGAGCGATGATGGATGGACGGATGGATGATGGAGCGATGATGGATGGACGGATGCATGGATGGATGGACAGATGGATGGATGGATGGATGGACAGATGGATGGATGGATGGTTGGATGGTTGGATGGATGGTAAGATAGATGGATGGATGGACAGATAGATGGATGGATGGAGGGATAGATGGATGGATGGAGGGATGGATGGACAGATAGATGGATAGATGGATGGTTGGATGGATGATGGAGCGATGATGGATGGACGGATGGATGGACAGATAGATGGATGATAAATGGATGGATAGATGGTTAGATGGACAGATGGAGAGATAGACAGATGGATGGACAGAGAGATGGATGGATGGATGGATAGATGGATGGATGGATGGATAGATGGACGGAGAGCTAGTCATGAGTCTTACCTGAGCAGGAGCGGTAACACCAGAACTTCCATCTTTGTTTAAACCGACCTGTTTGAGACGCTGATGTTCTTCCTGCCGTCGCTGCGGAGCTGCCTTTCACCTCGGCGGACTGCTCTGCTGGGAAGCTCGCGGTGGACGGTGTCATCACCACTTTCGTCTCCGTAGTGACCATAAACGAGGCTGAATATGAGGAACAACAAGCACAGAAACATTCTCAGCCGTTCCTGTCAGACCGGACAAACTGGAGACGTTTCATTCAGCGTCATTTCAGGAACCAGAACAGAGACGCTGCAACAGAACCTGAGCTCACCACCCTGTTCAGATGCTTCCTCTCCTCCTCCTCCTCCTCCTCCTCCTCCTCTACCAGCCTGTCCCTCTCTACTTCAGGTGCCTTAAATCTGCCATCGTTGTCACCTCCAGCCCTACTTCCTGTCTCCTGGTCAGGTCCCTAAACCCTCGCTGCTCCAGACGGCTGCAGAAACCCTTCAGTACCTCCTTGAAAGGACTCCTCTGTGGGAACTGCAGCACTCTGGGAGGACGTCGCCTCAACAGGTGGCGCCAAGTCAGCAAACGATGTGACAGCTTGATTTATCTCCTCGTGGGCACCACCAGAGCTCAGTGAAGAGGTCGTCTGAGGTTCTGTATCGTTGCGTCTCCCTCCATCGCCGCCGGCCACAACTGAATCTGCAGAAGGAGTTTAGCGTGTTGGAGAGCTGTCATGTGTTTAAAAAAATCAATTTAAAAAGGGCACTGTTGCTGTTTCCTTTTTCTTTCAAAGTCCCTGTGATGGACTGGTGACCTGTCCAGGTGGACCCCTGCCTTTAGACCTGAAAAGGGCTGGTATCGGCTACAGCAGATCCCTGTGATGCTAGACAAGACTCACCAGGTATGGATGATGGATGGATCTATGCTTCTGAGGAAAGTCCAGGTGCTTTAACCGGCCGCTCGCACAGCGGCAAGTCTTCATCAGACATATAAACGAGTCAAAATTCCACCCATGTACGATTTCACTGGCTAGTACTATCGTACCTCTACTTACGAACGTCTCTACATACGAAATTTTCAGGTTAAGAAACGCATCAACAGGAAAATATTGCCTCTAGTTACGAAAGAAATTTCAGGATACGAAAGTCATAAATCCAGTAGGGCTGCTACTCGCAGCTCCCAGAGTTTACTGAACGTAAACATAGCTGTCAGCTCTGTATCTCGGTTTGAAAGCGGTGCGTCCGAGCTGCTCTGCCATTGGCTATCGCTTAGCATCTTCCTGGCATCCCATTGGCTAGGAGGGCCCCTTGTCTGTATGAGCGTAACCCAGCAACCCAGGTAAACGAACAATTTTTACCTCCACCAAGGAGGTTATGTTTTTGCTGGCGTTTATCTGTCTGTCTGTGTTCAAGATAACTCTAAAAGTTATGGATGGATTTTGATGAAATTTTCAGGAGTTGTCAGAAATGTGAAAAAGAAGAACTGATTTCATTTTGGGTGTGATCCGGAAGAAATCCTTGATTCTGGATCTCTTTCAAATTTTCAATAATTGTTGCGCTTGGTGGAGGTCTGCGCTCTCTGAGTGCTTTTCTAGTTCTAACATGTATTTCTTACAGATTTTTATGTCATTTCATGTATTATTTATATTTATTTAAAAAAAAATTATATTTGAATTTTGGGGGGCTTGGAACAGATTAGGACATTTACATGGAAAACAGGTCTCTACTTACGAAATTTTCAGGTTACGAAACTACTTCCAGAACCAATTAATTTCGTAAGTAGAGGTACCACTGTATTTACATAATCAAAGCGTGGCTGTAGGTCTCCTTGGTTTGGGACCTCTCAGTAGCTTCAGGATAAAATGCTGTGGTGTTTTGTGCAGCACTGATACAAGTGTATATTAGAAAGAGGAGAGGCCCCGTCATTGAGCCTTGAGGAACCCCTGAGTTAAGCTAAAACAGCATCACTTCATTAGTTTGACCTTGTTTCAGTAGAATCTCACCTGTGTAGATTTTTCTGGCGAGGTGGAGCTCGTACCACTGTACTGGCTGACTATCTGCAGTTTGATCGCTCGCAACTGCGCTGACATGCAGTACCCCTTAACACCTGAAGGGGCCGTGATGCTGCAATGGACCTGCAACTCAGTTCGTCCACGCCTGACGCCGTTCCACCGAAGAAGTTGATGGATTGCTCTTTGCAGTACCACGGAGAGACGTCCAGTTTTCAGCGCAGAAGGCAAAACGGAACTAGGAAAGGTTGCAGTTCACCCAACGACCATTAGGGGGAGTGGCTATATTACATATTAACACAACATGATGTGTTAATAGCAAGCTATGATCACTTCGGTAACTAAAACATCCACACCCTGCTCCGCGTCCTCGAAGGGTCCAGCGGTGAAGGTTGTCCAACAGCTCGGGGATCGCGGCCTCCTGCTGGGGGCGGAGCTCAGAAGCTACCCCTGGTTGAAGGACAGGATGTCTGGCCCGATGACCTCCGGGGTCGTCCAGTCGAGCCGCCTTCGCCTCAAACCTCTCCAGGCTGGGCTGGGGTTTGGGTAATGTGGTAATGGAGATGCACCCCAACGATTCGCCCCTGAAAAACTGCCCCGGAGCCCCTGCTGGTGGAAACGCATCTTCTAAGTGGCCAATAAGCAGCTGAAGGTCGCAGCCAATAAGCAGCTGATTTCCATATCGACAGACTTTTCTGTCCCTCACATTTGTGTTTATTTCACACAAACTAGACATAAAGTGTTGCATAATCCAAAAAGTCTTATGAATTAAATGTCGGATGAATCACTACTTCCAGTTCTAAGAATAATATATAAACAGAATTAATTATAAAAAGAAACAAAACTCCACCGCCATCTGTTTCTTTTTATAACAATATAAATATAATATCAGACATGACTGAGAGAAACAGCGTCACTGGCTCGCCGGGAGACTGACTGCTGAAAGATTACAGGTCACCTGATCTTCATTTATCTCCCTCTCCGCTCGAGTACTTCCTCTCCGACCGCCTCATTCATATCTAGAAACTCGTGAGGGCGACAGGAAGTGTCTGAGGAAAGTGAGTCATCGAGCAGCGGGAGCCAAGCAGCAGGGAATTTATTTCTGGTGTTTCGGAGGCTGCAGGACAATCGGCTCCTGCCAAATGTAATTAGGAGCAGCTTGGGAAGGCACAAGTTTGCCAGATAAGCGCCACACTGAGGACCACGGGAGGTATGAATAGTCGGAAAGAAGGGATCTGGATGCTACCTTTAAATAGGAAATGCGTGTCGCCTCCACCAACTGCATGTTTCTCAAACTTTCCTACAGTGATCAGAAGAATCAAAGCTCTCTAAGCTCTCGAAAGAACTGTGAAAGCCTCTATCTGTAGCAATGCCACCTCTGACCACATGGGGGCGCACAGGTCTGCTGCGTTGACAAAAGAGTCACATGTCCTGTAATACTGGGTTGCACTTCACCATGTCTCATGAGCCATCTTTCGATTCGAAGTACGGTGAGTTTGGACCTGTGTAGTAGAGGTCTTCACGGGTCCACTTTCATGGACCTGAACCTAAATGGACCCGTGAAAATTTGACCCAAAACCGACCCGACCCAAGCTATTATCATAAGTCCAGGAGTCTGAACCCGAATGGACCCGCAATATTTTGAGCTGAAACGGACCCGACCCGAGTCTTTAGTTTCCGACCACGAACCGAACCGAGTTACCTGAATAGAACCAAGACAATACGTGAGTTTGGACCTGTGTAGCAGAGGTCTTCACGGGTCCAGGAGTCCGAACCCGAATGGACCCGCAATATTTTGAACCGAAACCGACCCGACCCGAGTCTTTAGTTTCCGACCACAAACCGAACCGAGTTACCTGAATAGAACCAAGACAATACGTGAGTTTGGACCTGTGTAGTAGAGGTCTTCACGGGTCCAGGAGTCCGAACCCGAATGGACCCGCAATATTTTGAACCAAAACCGACCCGACCCGAGTCTTTAGTTTCCGACCATGAACCGAACCGAGTTACCTGAATAGAACCGAGACAATACGTGAGTTTGGACCTGTGTAGCAGAGGTCTTCACGGGTCCAGGAGTCCGAACCCGAATGGACCCGCAATATTTTGAACCAAAACCGACCCGACCCGAGTCTTTAGTTTCCGACCATGAACCGAACCGAGTTACCTGAATAGAACCGAGACAATACGTGAGTTTGGACCTGTGTAGTAGAGGTCTTCACGGGTCCACTTCCATGGACCCGAACCCGAATGGACCCATGAAAATTCGACCTGAAACCGACCCGACCCGAGCTATTATCATAAGTCCGGGAGTCCGAACCCCGAATGGACCCGCAATATTTTGAACCGAAACCGACCCGACCCGAGTCTTTAGTTTCAGACCACGACCACGAACCGAGTTACCCGAATAGAACCGAGACAATCCAGCCCATAGTTGCTCATGTTAAAAGTTGTCTAGCGTTGAATAAACCTTGATTTTCTTACCTAAAGTTGTCTTCTTCTACCAGTTCAGTTGCTACATAGGCTACGTGATGTAAACAACAATAAATCCACGTCGTTATTTCTTTTGTGGATACAGATGCTATTGGTAGCAACTGCTAAGGCTAATAGCCTACACCGGTCAGGACGTGTCAGAATTATGTTCTTTCATCCAACGTTGTCAAATTGGCGATCCGTTGTAGGCTATTAGCATTAGCAGTTGCTACCAATAGCATATGTGTCAACAAAGAAAATATGCTATTGGTAGCAACTGCTAACGCTAATAGCCTACACCGGTCAGGACGTGTGGTGAATATGTTCTCTGATCCAGCGTTGTCATGTTGGCGATCCGTTGTGCTTTACAGCTGCCGGGCAAACCGCTAATAACACGCTACGGCAACACGATTGTTTCATGACAAACACGCCACATTAATGAATAATTAATTAAACTGCCCCGAGTCCTGACATGAGCGGCCACCGCCAATATCTTTACCTCTAAAGTAAATGCGGACCCAGCCTGTCAGAGAGCAACGACCGGACCAGAGACTAACTGTACCGATTCAGACCCGAACCCGGAGTCACGTCTTTTAAATCGACCTGAGACACAATTCGGGTCAGGTCGGAACCTCAGGATGGGAGGGCAGCCGATGGCCCTCCCATCCTCTCTCTGTCCTCCATCCTCTCTCTGTCCTCCATCCTCTCTCTGTCCTCCATCCTCTCTCTGTCCTCCTTCCTTTCTCTGTCCTCCGTCCTCTCTGTCCTCCATCCACTCTCTTTCCTCCATCCTCTCTGTCCTCCATCCTCTTTCTGTCCTCCATCCTCTCTGTCCTCCATCCTCCCTGTCCTCCCTCCTCTCTCTTTCCTCCATCCTCTCTGTCCTCCTCCTCTATGTCCTCCATCCTCTCTGTCCTCCATCCTCCCTGTCCTCCATCCTCTCTCTGTCCTCCTTCCTTTCTCTGTCCTCCGTCCTCTCTTTCCTCCATCCTCTCTGTCCTCCATCCTCTTTCTGTCCTCCATCCTCTCTGTCCTCCATCCTCTCTGTCCTCCCTCCTCTCTCTGTCCTGTCTCTCCTCCTTTTTCTTTCTTTATCCAGCTGGTCTTCATCAGGAAGGTCCCTCCATATGATCCAGGTCCTGGTTCAGGTTTATTCCTGTTAAAGTGGAGTTTTTTCTTGCCACTGTTTGGCTTAAAGGTTTTTTTTTCTCCCTCTGTGGGAGTTTTTTACCTGCTATTATCCTTGATTAGGATTTAATATAATAATTTTAGTTAATGATATTTGCTCGGGGGTCATGATCTGGGTCTCTGTAAAGACCTGGAGACAGTTGACATTGTAACAGACGCTATACAAATAAAACTGAACTGAATTGAATCTAAAATTCTCTGCCTTTAACGTGGGATGTCTTGGTTTCGGCGACTTGAGCATTTTCACCGTTGAAAACGTGAAACGCGCGTTTCATTGGTCTGGAGTGAGATGTGCGTTTTTATTTTTGCAGCTGAAAACCCTTCAGAACCAGCCGTGGCGCCCGGTTCAAACCGAGGAGCGTCGCAGGCTGCTGCTGTCACGAGGACTTTCAGTCAAAGCTTGAACTGTCTCAGAGGTGTCTTACTGGCTTTGCAAACTTTCTCTCTGAAGTTGGCTCCTCCACTTTAATAACCTCCGCCTTCCTCAGATGAGAGGCTCAGCTGGGCACTTCAGTTATTTTTGGACCCAAAAATCAAAGGAACCAATCCCTTATTTCCTTTCCCCTCCGACTGAACGTGGGCGGTGCAGCGCAGGGTTAAACGTCAAGAGGTCGTTCTTTTAATTGGCTGCAGCCGTTTCCTGTGATGCGACTTCGCTGACCTGCTCAGAGAGTGGCGCGCCGCCTTGAGACGGCCGCGGCCGCTTGGATGCATCAGCTCCTACGAGGACTCCGCCGGTCTCCGCGGCTGCCGGCGAACAAATCCGGGGCACAAAATGAGACTAATGAGCGATTCGGACTGCCGCTGCCTATCTGCTCTCCCAGAGACGGAGGACGGGAGCCCAGACGCTGCTAAGAACAAAGCGCACAGGTGTGCAGGTGTCCTCCGGCAGGTGTGTGAGGGATGCCCACAATCATATTTTTGAGTTAAAAGCAGTGGAGTCATCTCACCTGTCTGATTTGTGGCGGAGCAGAAGGACTCTGCCAGGCCTCTCAGGGTTGAGTTGTACGGGCTGTGAGTCACGCAGCTGATGGCGGCGTCATCACATTCACAGAACCTCTGCGCACACGGGTCGCCAGCATCTTCTAGATATAAAGCAGAACTTCAGATTGTGCCCCGAGAGAAAATTACCATCTAATGTAGACAGAAACATGCGAAGTCACGGGTTAGAGGCCCTGCTGAAACACGTGCTCAAGGAGACATGCGTGGTGCATCAAGCCTTCGTCACCGTAAAGCTCCAGATTAAGGAAGTAGTTCAACAAACTGGAGCATAAATGAGACGGGGAGACTCACCCGAGTCTAGTAAACCCCACAATCCTAGATGTTGTTTCAGGACATCAACAAACGACCTCCTACAGTTTTGATTGCCTTGATAGGACACGCTACCGTAGACTTCGCTTTTGTCTGGTTTATGTCCTGGAAGAAAAGTGGATTTGGTTGTGAGGACGCAACATTTGGATTGGGAGCGTTGCTGCGGTTCCTCTGACTGAAGACTTCGATGCTCTGGATCCGGTCCTGGTGTGATCTAATCTGCGTGGCTGGACGTCTGTGACCTGCCGTTGTCGAAAGCGTCAGCAATCATTTCAAGCATTGTTTTTTGGAGCTTGACTTCTGCCGTTGTGAGCCCTTGTGTCCGCGATACATTTAGAATCACGATTCAGGGTTCGCGATACATTTAGAATCACGATTCAGGGTTCGCGATACATTTAGAATCACGATTCAGGGTCCGCGATACATTTAGAATCACAATTGAAGGTTTGCGATACATTAAGAATCACGATTCAGGGTCCGCGATACATTTACAATCACAATTGAAGGTTCGCGATGCATTTAGAATCACGATTCAGGGTCCGCGATACATTTAGAATCACAATTGAAGGTTCGCGATGCATTCAGAATCACGATTCAGGGTCCGCGATACATTTACAATCACAATTGAAGGTTCACGATGCATTTAGAATCACGATTGAGGGTTCGCGATACATTTAGAATCACAATTGAAGGTTCGCGATGCATTTAGAATCACGATTCAGGGTTCACGATACAATTCTAATCACGATTCAGGGTTCGCGATACATGTAGAATCACGGTTCAGGGTCCGCGATACATTTACAATCACAATTGAAGGTTCGCGATGCATTTAGAATCACGATTCAGGGTCCGCGATACATTTAGAATCACAATTGAAGGTTCGCGATGCAATTAGAATCACGATTCAGGGTTCACGATACATTTAGAATCACAATTGAAGGTTCGCGATGCAATTAGAATCACGATTCAGGGTTCACGATACATTTAGAATCACAATTGAAGGTTCACGATGCATTTAGAATCACGATTGAGGGTTCGCGATACATTTAGATTCACGATTCAGGGTCTGCGATACATTTAGAATCACAATTGAAGGTTCGCGATGCATTTAGAATCACGATTCAGGGTTCACGATACAATTCTAATCACGATTCAAGGGTCCGCGATACATTTAGAATCACGGTTCAGGGTCCGCAATACATTTAGAATCACGATTCAGGGTCCGCGATGCATTTAGAATCACGATTCAGGGTTCGCAATACATTAAGAATCACGATTCAGGGTCCGCGATACATTTAGAATCACGGTTCAGGGTCCGCGATACATTTAGAATCATGATTCAGGGTCCGCGATGCATTTAGAATCACGATTCAGGGTTCGCAATACATTTAGAATCACGATTCAGGGTCTGCAATACATTAAGAATCACGATTCAGGGTCCGCGATGCATTTAGAATCACGATTCAGGGTCTGCGATACATTAAGAATCACGATTCAGGGTTCATGATACAATTCTAATCACGATTCAGGGTTCGCAATACATGTAGAATAACGATTCAGGGTCCGCGATACATTTAGAATCACGATTCAGGGTCTGCGATACATTAAGAATCACGATTCAGGGTTCACGATACAATTCTAATCACGATTCAGGGTTCGCAATACATGTAGAATAACGATTCAGGGTCCGCGATACATTAAGAATCACGATTCAGGGTCTGCGATACATTAAGAATCACGATTCAGGGTTCACGATACAATTCTAATCACGATTCAGGGTTCGCGATACATGTAGAATAACGATTCAGGGTCCGCGATACATTAAGAATCACGATTCAGGGTCCGCGATGCATTTAGAATCACGATTCAGGGTTCACGATGCATTTAGAATCACGATTCAGGGTTCATGATACATTTCAAATCAGGATTCGAATCATGTACAACAAAACATTTATTTCCAGGGGAAAAAAATGATTAGAATTTTTATTATTATTTCCTCTTACACAAATCCAGCTTTTCCCATTTTGTTTTCTCGCTCTACGCTCTTTTCAATACAGTAGATTAGAACTAGCAGCAAATGACAAAAAAATTGTATCATTTCTCTTCTTTTTCTTCTTCTGTACAATTTTGTTTTGTGTTTTTTCTTATCCTCTTTATTCCTGCATAGCAAATGACTGGAAAGTGGAAACTGGTTTATCAACTCTCAAATCTGTCTAATCCTGTCTTTTATTTTTATTTATTTTTTTTTTTACAATAGACCTACTGCCTTCTTTTTAATTAATCAGTTCAGTATCAAGATTTTTTTTTCTTTAGTACATAAGTCAACTCTACTTTAAGCCTAAACTAAGGCATAATACAAACGGAACTAAACTGGTCTTTTATACACTCTTTCCAAATCAATCCTGCATGAGAGAATGATTTTTTTTTATTGCTGAGGTAGATAAACCAGGCACAAATTAAGGCATATAGATTTTTGTCTGAACAAAAATTAAATACCAATTTACCGTATTGGCTGAATATAGGACGACTCTGATTATAAGACGACCCCTACTTTTAAATATAATTTTGTGAAAAATAAAAATATGATGAAGAAAATAAGGTTATTCATAAAACAACTTTTTATTGTACAATTACTATAACAAATTACACAGAGATAACATCCTGCTGTATTGTTAAACATTTTAATGATTTATTCTTTTTTTAGGAAGTATGGTACCATACGGTTAGGTAATAAACCATCCTTCATCTATCACCAGATCCTGCTCACATGCGTTCACTGAGATGCTCCGTTCATTATTGTTTACTTTGGTGCGGCTCCATCTAGTGGCGCAGATGTGTTATTACAATAGCACATAGCACGTCACACGTAGTGCTGCATATAGTGACATTGAACAGGAACAGAAAAAACGTATTTTTTAAAAAAAAATTGATTTAAATCAATATTTTCAAAAATCTTAACATGCTTACAAATATCCCTTTGAATTGAAGTGAAACCAGCCTCTCAGCCTGCAGAGACTCCTTTGTGTTGCTTTAAGAAGAACTTACCACAGCCGGTTTTTGCTGCAGCGCAGGTGAGGTTGTGTGGAGGCGGAGCCAGCTGCTGCCTGCAGGGGGCAGCGTTCAGGTAACACAGTCTGTGAGCCTCACAGCAGCTGCAGGAAGGAAGAAATTACACATTTATCCACCCGGTTTACTTGAACCAGCTTCAGAAGTGTAAACAGACTTTATATAGTCATATCTCTGAGGCACACAAATCTGTGACATCTCACTCACCAGATGTTCAGATTTCTCAACATTCGTGCTTCCTTACAGCTCGGAAGCTCCGGCAACACATCCCTCAAACTATCTTTGGTTCAATCCATTGTAATTTTCTTCTTTTTCTGGAGCGGGGTTAGGGTTAGGAAGCTCTTGAAGCACAGCTTATCAATAGCAAAAAAACCGACTCAACGAATGTCCGTTTGGCTTTAAAAGTTTGATTCTTATCACAGGCTGCTGCCCGTCCCTCTCTGCTGTGCTTCAGCTTTGCTCCCTCCATTCAAGGGAGCTAACAATGTACAAACAGAGCTGTAATCAGAGATGGGGATACTCTTCCAGGCTCTGATTGGCTGTTTTGAATCATAAATAGAGTACAGTGATCCCTTGCCACTTCGCGGTTTAAGTTCCGCGGTTTTAGTTATTCACTGATTTTTTTCAGAAATATATAATATAATTAAAAAATTATAGAAAATCGTGGAAACATCACAGGATGTTGTGGCATTTTCTCACAGTGAAGAAATGCTGTGAGCCAGCCTGGCCTCTTTAAGAAGGTGGCATTATGGGTAATGGTGTGGCCTTATGGGTAATGGAGTGTGTGTGTCATGGGACGGCAGAAGAAAACAGCCTAGCGTGTATAGATTTACATTCTCTGTTAACCGACAGGAGCTGAACAATACAACCTGTGTGATGTTACAAGTTCCTGCAGAGAAAACTGGACTTTTTGTTTTGTTGTTGTTAGCATGTTAGCCGCTAATTACAAGCCAAAAATAGCACAATACCAGCAGTTCATTTACCATGGCTCAGAGAACAGAGGCTGTGAAGGAAACAGAAAGACCGCAGTTGAGCCTTTGTCTTGTTTCGCTGCAGTGCCTCGATACTTTTTTGCGGTTTTTAAACATATTTTAAACACATTATTAAGGCTCGGGGGGCTCCGGCTCCAGTTTGCGGATTTTGATTGTCGCTGGGGGCTCCGGTCCCCATTAACCGCGAAAAATAAGGTATCACTGTATTAAAGCTTCCCCCCTTAAAATGAGTGATTCAGGAGAGCAACAGGTAGAATTTGTAGCCCCCTTACTACATTTAATGAATATTAAGTGTTGTGGGGATGGGAACAGCGTGAACACTACTCCCCGCTCCCTCTCCACATGCACCGCCTCCAGCCTCATTTCAACATTTTAAATTCGGCAGTGGCTGGCCGCCGCGTCCCCCCGCCGCGATCAGAGCGTCGCTTACGTGTCCAGGGCGTCCACGGGGTTCCCGGCCGCCGCGTATCTGCAGGAGCAGCCGTAGTCCTCCAGGTCACGTGGACAGATCCCCGACGCGCAGCGCAGCCTCAACGCGAAGTTCAGCAGCGAGGGGAAATTATCGAAGACAGCGTGGAGCCAGGTGAAGCGGCGGCCCAGACAATCTGAAGGGGGGGAGACGACACACAGCGACTGCTAAAGAACAAGCCTGAACAGATTCAGTCACCTGACAGGCCCAGAGTGATTTAATCACAGATAATCCTGCTGCTGGGCTCCATTAACTTCAGTCCCGAGGAGCCTGCAGGGAAGAAAATGTGGGCCACGGCTCCCAGCGTGCCACGCTAACGCAACGCTGAGACCGCCGGCGTCCCAGGACTTCAAAAACTGCTGCGACTCAGTCGATCCTTGTCACAACCAGCCCACAGTGTCAGTTATACTCCGGCCTGCCCCCCCCCCCAGCCCCTTTACGCCCACGTTCTCCAGCTCAGGATGGCACTAGTGCTGGGCGGTATGACCAAAAATTTATATCACAGTATTTTTCTAAATTATATCGGTTTCAAGGTATATCACGGTATTTTGTTTTTGAAGGCACAATGATCTATGATCTAGAATGATCTATTTTACTGTCACGAGGAGTGAATATTGTAGAAAAACATTCATATCTACACTAGTATTAATACAGGTTTGCATGGCCTCACAAAATGATACTATTTACAAAGAGGTGGCACTCGTGATTCTGATTAAGTAAAGGAATCAGAATGATGATAGTTGCAGTTAAAATACAGAATCGTTTTATTTTTCAAATATTGCAAACAACTTGAACAAACATATTTTGTAAAAAAAATCAACATTAACTACACAATGTAAACAAGATTCTCGAGATATTTCAACAAATAAATAGTAAACAAAGTATGCAACTTGCAAGCTTGTTATTTCGATCCACCATTTACTTTTTTTATCATAGGCAGCGCCGCTAGCAAACGCGTCTTTAATTGTCATCTGACTTGACTTTTCTACAGCAGTAACGTTACTAGCGTTACCTGCAGAGGACGCAGACCTCAGCTTCATGCAATCCTTTTATTCTAACAAATTTTATTCTTAGGTGGTGCAGCAGATTGCTGGTGTAGCCTCCCGCGGCTACAACTTTAGCTCCGCAACATTTGCAGATTATTGTAGTTTGTTGGACGTCGTCTTTTTAAAATCCGAACTTCCACAGGACAGACACGGTTCATGTTGCCGTTCTGGAGCTTCCACTTCGGGACTTTCGCTGTTTGCAGCCATCACCGTTTAACCAGAAACTAGTAGCGTGTTGTGCCTCCAGTGCAACTGCAAAACAGTCCCCTGTCAAACAATGTTCTGCGGCACTTACGTTCCGCCGCGCGGCGTTCCCAACATTGTGTACGCTACAGTACATACTCACCGGTATTACGGTATATGAAAAATTAATATCATAAGAAAAATAAACACCGGTATTCGGTATGAACCGGTATACCGCCCAGCACTATATGGCACTAATTAGGGATGCCCGATAACTGTTTTTTAAAACCGACACTTATAACCAGGGCAGGAATTTCACGGCGGCCATGGCCGTCGTAGCCCTTCTTCTTGGCCGTGATGCCCTTCCGAAAATCGGTTGCTTAACGGCCACTGTGGCCTTGGTGCCCTGCTCTCTCCCCTTCCTTCAGCTATCATCAAGTTTGTGCCGTAGTGCCCATCGGTAGGTCTACCTGTATTAAAGCTAAACAACTGGAGCGGAGGTGTGTCCTACTGCGGGATCCGTCCAGAACTCTACCGCACAGCAGCTATTTACATTAACGTTCTGTCTGTGGGATAAACAGCACAACAATACCACGAAGACGACATTAAAGGTAAGTGTTCAAAAAGCCATCTGTTTTCTGGATCAAATAGCTTGTCAATGAGCATAAGGACATTAAAGATTTAGCCCAGGACTATAAATCACTCCCAACTTTGAATTGATAAAGAGTTGCTAGACTTGGTTGTAGCAGTAGCCTATTAGCCTCCCTGAGGGGGACCTAGCTATCCAACAAGCTAAATCAACACTTCTGTAAATCGTTCGTGTCATATCTTATTGCTATAGCCTACTAAGAAGTTTAATGTTTCAATATCAGACGGAGACTGTCATGTCTCGCTACTGTAGCCTTCTGAGCTATGGTTGCTCAGGCAACCCAAGTAAACGGTCTCCTGCAATCAGCTGTTTTGATCGTAAACTAAAGCCTTCAAATAATCCCTTTCTCGCCAAATCAACTTCTCCGTCTCTCTTCTATGTGTGCAGCGAAGCTTTGCTTGTTAGTCTTCATTTCATCGCCAAAATCAGGATGTTATTAAATGGAATTCGATTATAGAGAAATCATCTGTGACTAGAAAACACATCATAAACTCATGATTGATATATGATTCAACAACAACTTACAGGCAGGATGACGATGCTGAGATAGATTAATTTAAACTCCGACATTCCCGGGTTCTATACGATACACTTCTGAGACTTCAGGTGCACGAAAGTGAAACCTAAACTCTTTAACACGTATCATTACAGAAATACGCTCCGGGCTGGCTTAAGCATTTGAATAATCAGTAGGCTATGAAAACGTGATAATAATATTTAAAATATGTAACATATTCACTCTAAACTTTTTTTTCCTCAGAAAGAAGGGAACGAGTTGAGATTAGTCACAAAAGAGCTCTAGAAGATGCAGCAAAAACCTGCCAAAAAATGGACACCTACTTCAAAAGGTTATCATGGAATAGTTAATTGTTAGATTCTTCTTATTTTAGCCTAAGTTTATGTGGTACATTTAGGAAATAACATTTGGAAGGAATTAATACCGCTTTTCAGACATGTTAAACCAAATATGTGTTTTGCGTATGTATGTATATAGATCCATGTGTATACATTGGATATAAATTTTGTTTATTTTTTATTTTTTTGGGGGAATATGTCCATTTAATATTTAGATTTATTTACAAGAGGTTCTATATGTTTCTAAGTTATGGTTATGCACATGTGTCGGTGTATATTGAGTTATGCATTATTATATATTTTATAAATATATTTATTTTCAGCTACATAGATTCATGATAGTGTTCAAATTGTCTATGCTTTAAAAGATTGTTTTGACATGTCTGGAATGAATCAATAAAATGAAATGAAATGAAATATATTAACTAGTTGTGCCACTATGATTCATCATAAAACTGTTTTAAAATTTTCAGCCAGTGCAAAAAAGACAGAGGGAGCATAGAGAGGTGGAGGCCAACTGTTTCTCCTAATGGGCCCAGGAAGACCCCAGGTTCTCTATCCCCATCATCAGATGATGATTTAAATTAAATTTATGGCTGTGTAATAACCTGATAAAAGACAATGACATTGCCTATTTATTTTGTTGTCTGTTTCCCTTTGATAAAAGTCCAAAAGTTGTTGTAGCCTATTAAAAATATTCAAAAACTGTGTTGTGCTGTTTATTAGCATGTTTATTAGCATATAAACAGCACAACATATTATGGCCTTGTTGCCCTGACATTTGGCCTTTGTGCCCTCAAAAAAAATGCCCCTTTGAAGGCCAAGTGGCCTTGTCCCTCAGATCACGAAATTCCAGGCCTGCCTATAACCGATAACTTTCAGCTCCTAAAGGCCGATACCGATAACCGATAACACACACATATACCTAAGATCATTACATCAATACTATGAACAAAATCAAAAATAGTTTTGACTTTTTAAATGAACAGATATTTATTTTTCCAAAGAAAAACTATTGTCAAGCCTCTCAAATATTTCCATAAATCTATCAAACAAACCTATTTGATATCTCACATCAACTTAAATAAGGTTCATTACTGACTGATATAAAAAATAAAGGCTCCTTGAACTGATGGAAATACATGCATCAGAATTACAAACTGAAAAAGATTAACATTTAAAGGATTTTGGCTTGTGGTTCTATTTAAATTAATACCTTTATTAAAGTAAAAGAGGTTCAGTAGTTTTTATTTTTTAATCTCATGGAAGCTTTAGATGAGAGGAATGAGGGGAGGGGAGACTGCTGCTGGCTTGCGCATGTTAGCATTAGCTTCCATTAGCTCACATTAGCGCGATTTCAAAACTCCATGGAAGTGATTGTTATGTTGTAGGTGGCTGATCAGGTTTTACGTATTAAAGCTTGTGCTTCCCTCCTCGTAGAATTCACTCAGAGGATTCGTCACAAATAACCACCAAACTATCTTCTTCTGAAACTTTAACGAAGTTCCACGCCACCATGTTTGTTGTGATCAGTACACTGTGCTGCAGGCTGCATTCAAGGTGTAACGTAAATTCCCAAGTTCCTTCGTTTGCTAGTCATTCTTTCAGCCTTTTCTATTTATTTCTTTTTTATGTGTAACATGTGGGAAAATACTGCGAATATCAATTCAAGTCAGCAACTACTAAAATTATGACCAAGTTAACGAGTTGTTTTCTGGCACGGCTATTCTAGATTTTTTCCTTATTGAGTAATCGTTTTTCTGATTATGCCAACGTCACTTGAACATAACATTCACTGCTAGTCATTTAAGACTCAGAGGGAGCGAGGCACTGCTGTGTTGATGGAAATATATATGTTTAGGATATTGGAGTTATCAGGAGGATAATTTCATGTTATCGACCCGATAGTTATCGTGCACCACTAGCACTAATGATTATTATTCTCACTTTCAAAAGGAGTTGCATATAAAATAAAATAAAATCTTTACGTTGTGGATACTGCAGATTGAATCAGTTTGTGGTAAACCTGCAGGCTTCGGTCCTCGTCGACTCATCTTTTCAGCCCACTGAGCCAACACACTTCGATTATCTGAATCACTAATTAAAACTCATTTAAAGCCGTTAAAATGCCCGCGGTTCATTATCTGATGCGTAATTCTCACCGGTCACGTGACCCGCGTGCTGGCCGCTGCCCTCCAGGTCCGGGCAGAAGACGGAGCCGGCGGACGGCACTGAAAGACAAACCAAGCGTAGGAGCTGATTTGATCCTGCATGCAGAGCTGAAGCTTGACAGATCATCACATCATCCTCGTAATCTCAAAAAAAAAAGATGAAAGTCGTTCGTGATGGAAGGACTCACCGTTTGGAAAAGCAAGCAGCACGAAGATCCAGGCAAACATGGCTCGTACCTGGATTCAGACGGGACGAAAAAGGCCCTGAAGGACGTAGAGCCTTGCAGACGACGCTCAGGGCCGGAAATCTGTCACCTTCACTTATCTGGGACTTTCTGTCCTGAAATCAACAACTTCTGCTGGAAAATCTGAACATTTTCTGATAATAAACACATGTTTCTCTGTTATAAAGTCTCAAATTTAGCAAAAATGTATAATGTGACTTTATGTTGCAAATTACACATCTTGTAAATCTGCAATTATGTCTGATTATGTAATTTTCCCATAAAAATCATGAATTTTGCAAGAATTGAAATTTTCTGATGTAATTTTGCAACGTTTTGTTGCAAAATATGAATTTTTTGCAAAATTCCAACTTTTTGACGTAAAACTTTCTGTCATAAAAATCACAAATGTTGCAAAAAAAAAACATTGAGTTTGTGTTGTAAAATCGTGACTAAGGCGCTGTGGAGGTTCAAGAACGGAAATGTTACGTGATAGATTGATAGATCGTTGATACTTCGTGGTATCAGAAGGTGTATCAGAAACACGATTAGATGTTAAATAATGTTAAGGATCCAGAAAGACGACAGAACATGATAGAATTGACTTTAAAGAGGACATATGAAATAAATATCTTCTTTCTGTGCTTGAGGGCATCTATTTGGACATATTAAAGACAGGAACGGGGGCCCATTTCAGAAAGCGTGTTGTGTCCAAACCCGGGGTATGTTTAACCTTAAATTAGGGAAAATAGGGTTAGGGTTTGACCCTGAGAAAGAAGGTTAAGTCAACTGAGGTAACTTAAACCCGGAGTCGGTCACTCCCCCTGGCTCCTCCCCTTTTTAGAGCTGAAAGGTTTAATTTCATTTAACATTTGATGGCGACGACGCACATTCTGGAGACGTCTGAACAAAGTGAATTTTTCACCTGCATCAAAAGGTATATTCTACCCATAATCCACCACTCATCATTCATCTCAGGCTCTGGTTCTGCAGAGAAAAGTAGTCCACCTGGCATGTTGACAGAACCAACTAAATCTGATTTGAAACTGGAAACGCAGCTGAAACAAAACGCCATCACAAACATGAACCCTCCCCCTGTTGGTGATTGGTTGGAGCAATGTCCGCCCCCCACTCTCTACGTTTCAGTTTTACAGTCAGGGCTGCGTATGATGACATCACAGGATGGATTAAAAAAAAAGTCATAAAATCGCATACCCTACCTTTAAGTCACTGCACCTGCTCATCAGAGGAGCTGAAAGTGTCACAGCTGCTGGTTTCCTGAGCGTAACACAGACCCATATCCACCCCGGCGCCTCGCATCCAGCTCCATAAATTACCCACGTCGTCACAGCGGCCATCGCTCCCGCGCCAGACTCGCGCGCTCGCCGGATCAGCGCTTGATGGCCTCCAGCAGCTCGGCACCACCTGTGGCCCCGAGGGCGTCGTTAACGCCGCTCGGGTCTCGAGTATATTTCACCAAGAGCATCGAAGGAGGAAGTCGACCGCTGTAGTTAGGCTTTAATGTCAACCTGGAGGCCGAACATTAACGGAAACGTGGCTACGAATGTGTTTCTGTGATCTGGGGCTCTGAGGAAGCGTTAAAGGTGGAGTCTGTGAGAAATAAAACCCCCGAGCATGGACGTGGATCTGCTCCAGCGCAGGGCTGAAACACTAATGTGGATGCAGATCATGAAAATGCCATTATAAAATAACGCCACGTACGCCTCTTCCTGTTCAAGGGTTCATCATCAGCTCTAGACAGAGACACCGAACCACGAGGAAAAAAGACAAGAAAGAGGCCAAAGCTCCTGTCCCAAACATTATAAAGGCTAAACACTGGTGGAGAAATTAAATTATACCTTTTTTTGACTTTTTCAGGACAGCAGTTAACTCCATTCACACTCCTTCAACTTACTTTATCTGCAGGGCGACGGCTGTGGAAGCTGCAGCGTCCTCGTTGAATACAGGTGAGTCTCACCTGCCGTGAGTCAGAGACAACTCTGCTGGGCCTCTGCTGCCGCTGGAGAGAGAGCTGAGAGGGTTGGTCACGGCTCCACGGAAATGAGTTTATCAGTCCTACCTTCAGCCCCCCCCCCCACCCCTCCCTCCAGATCAGCTCTAATTGGCTATCAGGTGACACCTGAGTGGGAGCTAATCCCGGTCCGGTTCCTGCATAGGCATCTGAGGCTCCAACACAGATCGGTCCTTTGTCTGGTTGACCCGGGGTCAAACCGGTCTCATCTGATCCTCAGAGGACCTTTGATCAATGAATACTAGCTTTAATAACAGTTCCTCACTCAGGACCGTCTGCCTCTTTTTATCTTTATTAAGTGATCTTGGTCGTATTTTTGCTGCTGGTGCTCTTTGTTTTTGATCAAAAGACCGTATATGAGTGTATTTACAGGTTTTTCTTCCAGGAGTCATGTAGAAAATCTCAAACTTTTCATTACAGTGACAATAAAACTACCGACCTGAACCGGTCTGATCTGGTAGGACTGATGGAGATGTTACCGGCATCACCCCGGTAACATGTGTGGGGGACGGACCACAGAGCCTATAAAGAGAACTGGACAAACCTTCTGTGATGTCACCAGAGCCAAATGTTTCTCATTCAGATCTTCATCTTCCTCCACTCTGTTAAACTCCAGGTAAACTTTAACTTATGAAGGTCCAGCCGCTCGATTCTATATGAACCTTTGCCTCGAAATCCCTGATTAACCCTTTAAGCGCCAAAGTCGCAATATCGCGACAAGCAACATTGCTGAATAAAATGGGCTGTATCTATAAATATGAAGCCGAATATTGTTATTATTTTTCACCAGGAGATGGCGTACATGTGTGCCTGTAATCCGAGAACAATTTTTGGTGGTGGCGCTATTCAAAGTTTTAGCGTAAAATTAGTTTGTAAAAGCCTTTTGAAACCTTGATATCAAAATTGAACATTTTCCAATATGGCCGCCACCTTGTGATGTCATAATATGCTAATTACATGAATAATTTCACTCCCATCACAGACTATGAGTCATACTCAACAATTTTCTCATTGACAGTATACCTTTATCTCAAGCTGCTTTCAAGTTAGAGCCTTTTTGAAATCTTGATATCAAAATCGTATATTGAAAAAACTCCAGCGCCAAAAGGGCTAATTTATATGTTTTTCTATTTGCTATTTTCTATTCTAAATAGCACAAGCTTTAATACGTCAAACCTGATCAGCCACCTGAAACGTAACCATCGCTTTTGAAAGTTTTGAAACCGCGCTAATGTGAGCTAATGCTAACGTGAGCTAATGCTAACGTGAGCTAGCCAGCAGCAGAGAATTTACCGGGACTTCCACACATCGGCGAGGCTTTTGAAAAATGCAAGAAATTAGCCATAGATGGCCCACGGGTAAAGGGTTAATTTATCTGTTTTTTTGTTTGCTGAAAAGGTACGACGCACGGCCGAGAAAAGTCGCAGCGTTTGGTGTCTGAACCTCGTTCTCCAACATTGGTAGGACTGAGCTTGGACAGCAGACTTTCATACAATGCAGCGTGACGGCCCGCCTCCTTCTCAGTGAGATAAAAAAAACAGGTAAGAAATCAGCCAGAAGTCCTTTAAATCGACAGGAAAACCTCCAACTGGTTTTATTAGAATTTTCTTGAAGGTTTAAAGCTGTTCTGTAAACATTAAAGCCTTACTAAGTATAAAACAGTGCAGTTTTTAGTCTGAGTAGCTTTAAAAACTAACAGTGGAGGTTAAAGTCGTGGATACGAAAGATGAGTAAAGCCCCGCCCCCCACACACACACACTATCTCTCGTGGACTGTCCAGATGTTCCAGAAGCTTCTCGGGCCACAGCTGCAGCTGCGGCTCCTCCCACCAGTGGGGGATGAACGGGTCTTTGTCCCCCTCTGCTTCCTCTCCGGTCACAGTTTGTTGCACATCCTTGTCAGGCACCTCTGTTTCAGACCTGTGGAGCGAGCAGCACGAGGGGGAGGAGTTACAGCCAGGTAACCCACACCGGACGGAGGGACGCTCTCTGCCAGCTGTGGCTTTCACGTGAAACAGCGACGCACCGGCGGAGCAATAACCATCAGCCAGGAAGGAGCTCCATAAAAAAAAAAAATTTAAGTTATAGAGGTTTTAAATCAAGAGACAAGCAATAAAGAAAAAAGGAGGCTGTGGGTTTGTTTTGTATTATTTGGATTCAGGACTCTTAACAGCTGATAAATGTTCCTTTATTGTCCCTGAAGGTCCGAACGGGAGATTATTTAACTTTAATTCAAACATAAACCCAGCAGCCGCCGGCTGTCTACGCCGTCGGAGCGACTGCTGCAGGTTCCCTCGAGTCTACGAGATCTTCACGCTCTGCAACATTGTTGACTTTTGAGGCTTTTTTTAGCACTTCACTGACGAACCGCCTAAACTAGCTTAAACACCGGGACCAATCACGAGCTTCGTTTCTTTTTTCATCACACCAAAGCCCATAAATGATTCACCTGCAACATCCTTTCATGAGAAGAAAAAAGAAATACAGGAAACATTTTTGTGCACAGACACTAAAAGGAACAAATCTGACGAGTCGCGCTAGCTTTGAGCTCTCCGCTGCAGGACGAAGACCAAAAGGCCCTCACAGTCCGTTTTAATAAAATAAGTGGCCATATGATGTAGGGATGCACATTTTGATTTTTTTTTATGACCGTTAACCGACGCCCTTTAACGATTAATAACTGTTAACGGATAAGTCCGGGAGGGTTGGCTGCCGCGATGTTGCGCGCGTTGTCGTGGACGCATGCGGACACTTCCCCGCGTATACTCTCACGGGAATGGGTCGCCGTCAGCTTGTCGCAGAGATGCCGCCGTCACTTTTGATTTATACTAGAACATATACTCCGCTATGTTATTCCACGCCACAACACAAGAGCAACAATCATGAACTAGCTAAATTTACTAAACTTATCTCTTGCGTTTTTCCACTTCCTCACCGTCTCGGCCGTATCCAGACCCACATTCATCTCAATCTCCCTCCATGAATTACTAGAATGTGTGCTGTCTTTGTAGTGTGGAGAACCAGAATCGTACAGATGTGGGTACTTCCTCATTTTTTCGATGACGCGCTCTTTTCTAAGCGGATGTAGAATTGACCAATCAGAGGCCTGTTGCACCTGTCGACACGCCCCCATGAGTTGATTGAGTTACGTAGCTTAAAAACAAAATTGACTGTTAGTATTAATCGGTTAGCGTTACTGTTATCGGTTAACGGTTAAACGGTTAACCATGTGCATCCCTAATATGATGCGTTTCTGTGTTTATGACTTATCTGCAACGTCACTACAATGAGTTATCATCTCAGGTGTCACTGGAAGAAGCTCAAGGAATGACGTAAACGTACGTTGTTGTAAAACATCTTTTCAGGGTGCTGAGAAAACTCCCCTCTGGAGAGTTTTAACATCGTCTCTCAGTGACGCCACAGAGGGCAGATTCAGCTATGCAGCACATTTTTTCAGCCCTTCTCGTCAGCGTCCAAGAGCCACGATTTAAAACAACCAAGACGGCTAATAACGGCTCGGATCACCAAGTTTTCCTTGGAAAATCTACAACGATCATTCCCTTTTGTTGATACGTCTGTGGCTGTTGCTCACACGCTAACCTTTCTGTGACTGGGTTGTCACAGCTTCCCGTGCGTCCGTCGGCGGCGCCCACTAAAAAATCACGGCAACATCCAAAGGAACCAGATCGATCCTTCGTGTCAAAGAGGGAAAGAATCAGGGGGCCGGTCCTGCTGGTGGCGTTTATGGATTCAAGGCGGCCAAGTTGAGGCGGCGATTGTTCAATATCGATCCAATTGGAAGATTATACGTGTGGTAGAACAAATAAATACAGGTATGGGGTTCTGATAATCACTGACGATTAGGGGTGCACGATATTTATCGGGCCGATAATTATTGATAACATGAAATTATCACGTCATTCTGATAAGTCCGATATCACGACGAAAAGCCCCGATAACATATATAATTTTGTCAACACGGCAGTGCCTCAATCCCACTGAAAACCCAAATAACCGGCAGTGAATGCTATGTTTAAGTGACGTCGGCATAATCAGAAAAACTATTTCTCAATCAGGAAAATCAAGAATACCCCCTCATGCCAGAAAACAACTGAACTCGGTGACAATTTTGGTAGTTGCTGACTTGAATTGATATTTGCAGTATTTTTCCACATGTTACACATAAAAAATAGAAAAAATAGAAAAGGCTGAAAGAACGACTAGCAAACGAGGGAACGGAGGAATTTACGTTACATCTTGAATGCAGCCTGCAGCACAGCGTGCTGATGAAAACAGACAACATGGCGGCGATTCTACAGAACTTCGTTAAAGTTTCAGAAAAGATAGTTTGCTGTTTATTTGTGACAAATGCTCCAAGCGAAGGAGGAAAAAAATAGCACAAGCTTTAATACGTCAATACAATCTTAGGTATATGTGTGTGTTATCGGTTATCGGTATCGGCCGTTAGGGATCGGTATCGGTTTTAAAAAACACAGTTATGGTGCATCCCTTCTTACAATCGTCACGAGCAGACAAAGGAAAATGCATAATCATGGCTGCAGGGAGATGAGGTCACCCGACCGCCCATCCTTCATAATTACTTCTTAACAACTGCTAATTTCCCTCCGGAGGTGAATAAAGTTTCAGAAGTACAGTTGGTCAACCTCTGGGCGGTGGTGTTTAATGTTTGATCAGTGGTGACAGGAGAGAAATTGGCTGTCTGGAATGTTCTCATATTTTCCGGGTATCCAGACACAACCGGGACGCATAACTGCATCAGAAAATGATGAAAGTATACGTTTTGTAACCTTATTCCCCCGCGCAGCCACGAGAGAGTTTTCTATCAGCTCTCATGAAGCGAGTCAAGGGTGTCGCCGGTGTGAGCAGAGCCTGCCAGCTGATGTGAATTAGCTTTGACAGCACTCACAGTCGCCAAGTTTGTCACCTCAGCTGCTATCGACTGAACCCGCCTCCGCACTTCACTTACTTCTGGAGAGGGAGATTCTCCTGACTCGCCGACACACCTCAGACGTGTGCTCCTCATACCAGGGCTGGCTGTCGTCGCAGTATCTGGAAGATAAGAGCGCCGGGTTGAAACCGTCTTAGAAGCCCAAACATTTGACTGACGGCTTGTAAATGGAAACAAACGATAACTGTGTCAACTGTAGCGCAGTGTCATGTCTCCAACCGGGTCTTTCCAGATCATAATGTATGTATCATAATGTAATCGAAATGTCGAGAATCAAGACAAAATGTCAAGAATAAAGACAAATGTCGAGAATAAAGACGAAATGTCAAGAATAAAGACGAAATGTTGAGAATAAAGACGAAATGTCAAGAATAAAAGAAAAGAAAAGACGAAATGTTGAGAATAAAGACGAAATGTCAAGAATAAAGACGAAATGTTGAGAATAAAGACGAAATGTCAAGAATAAAGACGAAATGTTGAGAATAAAGACGAAATGTCAAGAATAAAGACGAAATGTCGAGAATAAAGACGAAATGTCGAGAATGAAGACGAAATGTCAAGAATGAAGACGAAATGTTAAGAATAAAGACGAAATGTTGAGAATAAAGACGAAATGTTGAGAATAAAGACGAAATGTCGAAAATAAAGACGAAATGTTGAGAATAAAGACGAAATGTCAAGAATAAAGATGAAATGTTGAGAATCAAGACGAAATGTCGAGAATAAAGACGAAATGTTGAGAATAAAGACGAAATGTCAAGAATAAAGACTAAATGTCGAGAATAAAGAAGGAATGTCGAGAATAAAGACGAAATGTTGAGAATAAAGTCAAAATGTCGAGAACAAAGATGAAATGTCGAGAATAAAGACGAAATGTCGAGAATAAAGTCGAAATGTCGAGAATAAAGACGAAATGTTGAGAATAAAGACTAAATGTCGAGAATAAAGACGGAATGTCGAGAATAAAGTCGAAATGTCAAAAATAAAGACGAAATGTCGAGAATAAAGTCGAAATGTCGAGAATAAAGACGAAATGTCGAGAATAAGTCGAAATGTCGAGAATAAGACGAAATGTCGAGAATAAAAATGAAATGTCGAGAGTATAGTCGAAATGTGGAGAATAAAGACGAAATGTCGAGAATAAAGACGAAATGTTGACAATAAAGTTGAAATGTCGAGAATAAAGTCGAAATGTTGAGAATTAAGATGAAATCTCGAGAATAAAGACGAAATGTCGAGAATAAAGACGGAATGTCGAGAATAAAAATGAAATGTCGAGAATAAAGTCGAAATGTCGAGAATAAAGACGAAATGTTGAGAATAAAGACTAAATGTCGAGAATAAAGACGGAATGTCGAGAACAAAGACGAAATGTTGAGAATAAAGACTAAATGTCGAGAATAAAGACGAAATGTCGAGAATAAAGTCGAAATGTCGAGAATAAAGTTGAAATGTCGAGAATAGACGAAATGTCGAGAATAAAGACGAAATGTCGAGAATAAGACGAAATGTCGAGAATAAAGATGAAATGTCGAGAATAGACGAAATGTCGAGAATAAAAATGAAATGTCGAGAGTAAAGTTGAAATGTGGAGAACAAAGACGAAATGTCGAGAATAAAGTTGAAATGTCGAGAATAAAGTCGAAATGTCGAGAACAAAGACAAAATGTCGAGAATAAAGTTGAAATGTCGAGAATAAAAATGAAATGTCGAGAGTATAGTCGAAATGTGGAGAACAAAGACGAAATGTCGAGAATAAAGACGAAATGTTGAGAATAAAGTTGAAATGTCGAGAATAAAGTCGAAATGTCGAGAATAAAGACGAAATGTTGAGAATAAAGAAGAAATGTCAAGAATAAAGACGAAATGTCGAGAATAAAGACGAAATGTCAAGAATAAAGACGAAATGTCGAGAATAAGGACGAAATGTCGAGAATGAAGACGAAATGTCGAGAATGAAGACGAAATGTTAAGAATAAAGACGAAATGTCGAGAATAAAGACGAAATGTTGAGAATAAAGACGAAATGTTGAGAATAAAGACGAAATGTTGAGAATAAGACGAAATGTTAAGTATAAAGACGAAATGTCGAGAATGAAGACGAAATGTTAAGAATAAAGACGAAATGTCGAGAATGAAGACGAAATGTTAAGAATAAAGACGAAATGTCGAGAATGAAGACGAAATGTTGAGAATAAAGACGAAATGTTGAGAATAAAGACGAAATGTTATGTATAAAGACGAAATGTCGAGAATGAAGACGAAATGTTGAGAATAAAGACGAAATGTTGAGAATAAAGACGAAATGTTAAGAATAAAGACGAAATGTTAAGTATAAAGACGAAATGTTGAGAATAAAGACGAAATGTTGAGAATCAAGACGAAATGTCAAGAATAAAGACGAAATGTTGAGAATAAAAACGAAATGTCAAGAATAAAGACGAAATGTTGAGAATAAAGACGAAATGTTGAGAATAAAGACAAAATGTCAAGAATAAAGACGAAATATTGAGAATAAAGACGAAATGTCGAGAATAAAGACGAAATGTCGAGAATAAAGACGAAATGTCAAGAATCAAGACGAAATGTCGAGAATCAAGACGAAATGTCGAGAATGAAGACGAAATGTCGAGAATAAAGACGAAATGTCGAGAATAAAGACGAAATATTGAGAATAAAGACGAAATGTCGAAAATAAAGACGAAATGTTGAGAATAAAGACGAAATGTCGAGAATAAAGATGAAATGTTGAGAATCAAGACGAAATGTCGAGAATAAAGACGAAATGTTGAGAATAAAGACTAAATGTCGAGAATAAAGAAGGAATGTCGAGAATAAAGACGAAATGTTGAGAATAAAGTCAAAATGTCGAGAACAAAGATGAAATGTCGAGAATAAAGACTAAATGTCGAGAATAAAGACGAAATGTCGAGAATAAAGTCGAAATGTCAAAAATAAAGACGGAATGTCGAGAATAAAGTCAAAATGTCGAGAATCAAGACGAAATGTCGAGAATAAAGTCGAAATGTCGAGAATAAAGACTAAATGTCGAGAATAAAAATGAAATGTCGAGAGTATAGTCGAAATGTGGAGAATAAAGACGAAATGTCGAGAATAAAGACGAAATGTTGACAATAAAGTTGAAATGTCGAGAATAAAGTCGAAATGTTGAGAATAAAGATGAAATCTCGAGAATAAAGACGAAATGTCGAGAATAAAGACGGAATGTCGAGAATAAAAATGAAATGTCGAGAATAAAGTCGAAATGTCGAGAATAAAGACGAAAGAATGTGAGAATAAAGACTAAATGTCGAGAATAAAGACGGAATGTCGAGAATAAAGACGAAATGTTGAGAATAAAGACTAAATGTCGAGAATAAAGACGAAATGTCGAGAATAAAGTCGAAATGTCGAGAATAAAGTTGAAATGTCGAGAATAGACGAAATGTCGAGAATAAAGACGAAATGTCGAGAATAAAGTTGAAATGTCGAGAATAAAGTTGAAATGTCGAGAATAGACGAAATGTCGAGAATAAAAATGAAATGTCGAGAGTATAGTTGAAATGTGGAGAACAAAGACGAAATGTCGAGAATAAAGTTGAAATGTCGAGAATAAAGTCGAAATGTCGAGAACAAAGACGAAATGTCGAGAATAAAGTTGAAATGTCGAGAATAAAAATGAAATGTCGAGAGTATAGTCGAAATGTGGAGAACAAAGACGAAATGTCGAGAATAAAGACGAAATGTTGAGAATAAAGTTGAAATGTCGAGAATAAAGTCGAAATGTCAAGAATAAAGACGAAATGTTGAGAATAAAGAAGAAATGTCAAGAATAAAGACGAAATGTTGAGAATAAAGACGAAATGTCAAGAATAAAGACGAAATGTCGAGAATAAAGACGAAATGTCGAGAATAAGGACGAAATGTCGAGAATGAAGACGAAATGTCGAGAATGAAGACGAAATGTTAAGAATAAAAGACGAAATGTCGAGAATAAAGACGAAATGTCGAGAATAAAGACGAAATGTTGAGAATAAAGACGAAATGTTGAGAATAAAGACGAAATGTTAAGTATAAAGACGAAATGTTGAGAATAAAGACGAAATGTTGAGAATCAAGACGAAATGTGGAGAATAAAGACGAAATGTCGAGAATAAAGTCAAAATGTGGAGAATAAAGACGAAATGTCGAGAATAAAGACGAAATGTTGAGAATAAAGTTGAAATGTCGAGAATAAAGTCGAAATGTTGAGAATAAAGACGAAATCTCGAGAATAAAGACGAAATGTCGAGAATAAAGACGGAATGTCGAGAATAAAGTTGAAATGTCGAGAATAAAGTTGAAATGTTGAAAAATAAAGACGAAATCTCGAGAATAAAGACGAAATGTCGAGAACAAAGTCGAAATGTCAAGAATAAAGACGAAATGTTGAGAATAAAGACTAAATGTCGAGAATAAAGACGGAATGTTGAGAATAAAGACGAAATGTTGAGAATAAAGACGAAATGTCGAGAATAAAGACGAAATGTCGAGAATCAAGACGAAATGTCGAGAATCAAGACGAAATGTCGAGAATAAAGACGAAATGTTGAGAATAAAGATGAAATGTCGAGAATAAAGACGAAATGTCAAGAATAAAGACGAAATGTCGAGAATAAAGACGAAATGTCAAGAATAAAGACGAAGGGCCCTATCTTGCGCCAAACCTCCAAAACCTGCTATTAAGGGATATTAGGTATTGGGAGGGGCGTTCCCCCACAAAGAACGCAATCTTCCACCTCCCAAAACCCACGATCTTACCTGCAAAAACCACTATATTATGCACACATTATGCATGGGAGTGGTTAGGGCGTTCCACCTGTTTAACCAATCAGTGCGTCAGTAGCCATTGCCTTTAAGAGCAGGTTGCGGTACCTGCAAACTGCTATGGAGCGTCTTTTCACCCAGATCAGAGCAGCTCTCATGGGCAGCTCGTCTGGGACGCTGCTGTAGAGCTTCCTCCTCTTTTTTCCTCCTCCTCTGCACTGATATATACATAACTAGCTTTAACTAATGTGGAACAAATGATTTAATCATTTCTTTTGTACTCCAAGAAGTTCCAACAAACTGCTCAGAAAAAAATAGAGCCGGTGAGCTTCCAGGAAAGCATTTATTAACTAGAAAAGCAATCGGAGAGCGCAGACCTCCGTCAAGCACAGCAGTTGTGATTGCTTTAGGGTTCAAGAAACAACTAAACAGCGCAATGTTATCGAAAATTTGAAAGTGATCCAGAATCCAGGATTTCTTCCGGATCACACCCAAAATAAAATCAGTTCTTCCTTTTCACATTTCTGACAACTCCTGAAAATTTCATCAAAATCCGTCCATAACTTTTTGAGTTATCTCGAACACATCCCCTGCGCAAAGACGCACAGCTGCGCCAAGACGCATAGCCGCTGGAAGCGGTGCTTTTTTCACAACAGAGTTCTGTGATCTCCTCGTTTCCTCCACAGCAAACATCTGAATGAGATCATGTCACAGCTGTACAGACATCATCTGCCCTTAAGAGAATAAAAACGTATGAAAGTAATACAGTGATGCATAATCGAGAGGTAGAGTCGGTTGTGCAGTCCACATGTGACTGGGTGGACGCGCAATGATGGGATTTGGACGCGCTCTTTTACGCGCCGACATGCCAGTTGCGCTTTCCACAAACTCGGTATCTTGCGGTACTGGTGTCTCGCAGATTTTGGGTATTGGGTAATGGGTGGTCTGACCACCCATTACCCAATACCCAAAATCTGCGAGACACCAGTACCGCAAGATACCGAATTCGTGGAAAGCGCAGGAGACACGCCCATTGCCGCGCCCACAATGTGCTTAAGGGAGACGGCAAAATGGGTAACAGGTTTTGGGAGGTGGAAGATTGCATTTCGGTTGGCAGAGGCTCCTAAATCTGAGATTTGCAGGTAATGGGTATTGGGTATTGGGTATTGGGAGGTGCAAGATAGGGCCCGAAATGTCGAGAATCAAGACGAAATGTCGAGAATCAAGACGAAATGTCGAGAATAAAGACGAAATGTCGAGAATAAAGACGAAATGTCGAGAATAAAGACGAAATGTCGAGAATAAAGACGAAATGTCGAGAATAAAGACGAAATGTCGAGAATCAAGACGAAATGTCGAGAATAAAAACGAAATGTCGAGAATAAAGACGAAATGTCAAGAATAAAGACGAAATGTCGAGAATAAAGACGAAATGTCGAGAATAAAGACGAAATGTTGAGAATAAAGACGAAATGTTGAGAATAAAGACGAAATGTTGAGAATGAAGACTAAATGTCGAGAATCAAGACGGAATGTCGAGAATGAAGACGAAATGTCAAGAATAAAGACGAAATGTCGAGAATAAAGATGGAATGTCGAGAATAAAGTCAAAATGTCGAGAACACAGACGAAATGTCGAGAATAAAGACGAAATATCGAGAATAAAGACGAAATGTCGAGAATAAAGTCGAAATGTCGAGAATAAAGTCAAAATGTGGAGAATAAAGACGAAATATCGAGAATAAAGTCGAAATGTCGAAAATAAAGACGGAATGTCGAGAATATAGTCGAAATGTCGAGAATAAAGACAAAACGCGAGAATAAAGTCGAAATGTCGAGAATAGACGAAATGTCGAGAATAAAAATGAAATGTCGAGAGTATAGTCGAAATGTGGAGAATAAAGACAAAATGTCGAGAATAAAGACGAAATGTTGAGAATAAAGTTGAAATGTCGAGAATAAAGTCGAAATGTCGAAAATAAAGTCGAAATGTCGAAAATAAAGTTGAAATGTCGAAAATAGACGAAATGTCGAGAATAAAAATGAAATGTCGAGAATAAAGTCAAAATGCCGAGAATAAAGACGAAATGTTGAGAATAAAGACTAAATGTCGAGAATAAAGAAGGAATGTCGAGAATAAAGACGAAATGTTGAGAATAAAGTCAAAATGTCGAGAACAAAGATGAAATGTCGAGAATAAAGACGAAATGTCGAGAATAAAGTCGAAATGTCGAGAATAAAGACGAAATGTTGAGAATAAAGACTAAATGTCGAGAATAAAGACGGAATGTCGAGAATAAAGTCGAAATGTCAAAAATAAAGACGGAATGTCGAGAATAAAGTCAAAATGTCGAGAATCAAGACGAAATGTCGAGAATAAAGTCGAAATGTCGAGAATAAAGACTAAATGTCGAGAATAAAAATGAAATGTCGAGAGTATAGTTGAAATGTGGAGAATAAAGACGAAATGTCGAGAATAAAGACGAAATGTTGAGAATAAAGTTGAAATGTCGAGAATAAAGTCGAAATGTTGAGAATAAAGATGAAATCTCGAGAATAAAGACGAAATGTCGAGAATAAAGACGGAATGTCGAGAATAAAAATGAAATGTCGAGAATAAAGTCGAAATGTCGAGAATAAAGACGAAATGTTGAGAATAAAGGCTAAATGTCGAGAATCAAGACGGAATGTCAAGAATAAAGACGAAATGTTGAAAATAAAGACTAAATGTCGAGAATAAAGACGAAATGTCGAGAATAAAGTCGAAATGTCGAGAATAAAGTTGAAATGTCGAGAATAAAGTTGAAATGTCGAGAATAGACGAAATGTCGAGAATAAAAATGAAATGTCGAGAGTATAGTTGAAATGTGGAGAACAAAGACGAAATGTCGAGAATAAAGTTGAAATGCCGAGAATAAAGTCGAAATGTCGAGAACAAAGAGGAAATGTCGAGAATAAAGTTGAAATGTCGAGAATAAAAATGAAATGTCGAGAGTATAGTCGAAATGTGGAGAACAAAGACGAAAAGTCGAGATTAAAGACGAAATGTTGAGAATAAAGTTGAAATGTCGAGAATAAAGTCGAAATGTCGAGAATAAAGTTGAAATGTCGAGAACAAAGACGAAATGTTGAGAATAAAGTTGAAATGTCGAGAATAAAGTCGAAATGTCGAGAATAAAGTTGAAATGTTGAGAATAGACGAAATGTCGAGAATAAAAATGAAATGTCGAGAGTATAGTCGAAATGTGGAGAACAAAGACGAAATGTTGAGAATAAAGACGAAATGTTGAGAATAAAGTTGAAATTTCGAGAATAAAGTCAAAATGTCGAGAATAAAGTTGAAATGTCGAGAACAAAGACGAAATGTCAAGAATAAAGTTGAAATGTCGAGAATAAAGTTGAAATGTCGAGAATTAACGAAATGTCGAGAATAAAAATGAAATGTCAAGAGTATAGTCGAAAACTGGAGAACAAAGACGAAATGTCGAGAATAAAGACGAAATGTTGAGAATAAAGTTGAAATGTCGAGAATAAAGACGAAATGTCGAGAACAAAGACGAAATGTCGAGAATAAAGTTGAAATGTTGAGAATCAAGACGAAATGTCGAGAATAAAGACGAAATGTCGAGAATAAAGTTGAAATGTCGAGAACAAAGACGAAACGTCGAGAATAAAGTCGAAATGTCGAGAACAAAGACGAAATGTCGAGAATAAAGTTGAAATGTCGAGAATAAAGTTGAAATGTCGAGAATAAAGTCGAAATGTCGAGAATAAAGTCGAAATGTCGAGAATAAAGTTGAAATATAGAGAATAGACAAAATGAATAAAGTCGAAATGCAGTTTCCAGAATCAGTGTAGTTTCTTTTTCTGAATAGGCGCAATTTCTGAGACAATCTCTTCAAAGTACCAACACTTATTATGATACTGTCACATTATTATCCAAACACTGTTGAGGCTCCTGCTTGTTAAGTTAATACATGTATTCAAACTTAATCACAATTTTAGGATCAAATCCCACACAGAAATGCCTTGGCTGAGATTTGAACCCTGACCTTCAAGCTGTGAGGCAAACGCTCCAACCGCCGCGCCGCCACATGCCTCCTATATTATACATTTACGCACACAGCAGTGTCATCTCAGGGCAGAAAAGTGTAAAAATTGCAGGCGTGAAAACCTTTTCGTGTGCATCTTCTGGCCGAAAGGTCTGCAGAGGCACTGGGAGAAGAACTTGCAGAGCTCCAGGACGCAGGGCTGCAGCTTGTGAGCGCTGATCGCCGTCGCACCGCCGGAGACAGAGACGCCGGTCAACTCTGGCCTTCTCCAAGGACAGCCTCTCAACAGACGGAGCGAGACGTCAACGTCAGTCACGGACGGCCTGATACAACATCTGGGCGATTCTCAAATCATTTCATCAACACTGAAATCATCCAGTCTGCTCGATTACCAATCAGGAACCAACATGAAATTAAACCAAAGGCACTTTCTGACTGACCTCTGGAAACTTCCAAAGGTCATTTGGAGATGCTGTACTACATATATTTTGGAAAATGCCTCTTTTATCATAAAGGTCCATTTACATTTTGTACACATTTGTTCATTGTGCAATCCTTATGATAGTGAGGTTAATGAAGAAAAAGCTTTTAGGCATCAATCATAAGAATTTTGCGAACAGAGGTAATTTTAACTTTGCATGCGTTTCCAAATAGTAGAAAAAGGACTGTTTGTACAGCTGGAGGAGAGTTCATGACCTCCGCTTCAAACACATTTATGCCTGTTTGGTCATAAATATCTAAATACTGACCCGGTTCTCTGAGAGCAGAGGCCGTGAACTCTCCTCCTTTAGGCTGAAACACTGTTATGCAGACTCTTGACAGGTTGGGAGTGACTGGATGGAGATGCCGGTTTGTCCCTAGGGACTTCGTCTAGTGTTTTGTTCCCCTAATGAAAGTTTACTCTCCTTACTGTCTAATTAACGGACCTGTGGCAGTTTTAATAGCGGAATATTCCTTTGAGTACCGAACGGAGTCCAGATGAAGCCCAAATGAGTCTCCCTCTCCATAATTCTTTCAAAACGGTTTGGCTCCATTGCAAAAAAAAAAAAAAAGAAGTTACGAAAGTGTTAAACTACGACTGAATATGAGGCCAGGCTGAGAAAAAAAATTGTGGGCAATGATTTTTTTTCATTCATAACTTACGAGAAGAAAGTCGAAATGTCGAGAATAAAGACGAAATGTAGAGAATATAGGCGAAATGTTGAGAAGAAAGTCGAAATGTCGGTAACAAAAACTAAATGTCAAGAATGAAGACGAAATGTCGAGAATAAAGTCGAAATGTCGAGAACAAAGAGGAAATGTCGACAATAAAGTCGGAATGTCGAGAATAAAGAAGAAATGTCGAGAATAAACACGAAATGTCTAGAATAAAGACGAAATGTCGAGAATAAAATCGGAATGTTGACAATAAAGTCGAAATGTCGAAAATAAAGACGAAATGTCGAGAATAAAAACAAAATGTCAAGAATAGAGTCGAAATGTCGAGAATAAAGACGAAATGTCGAGAATATAGTCGAAATGTCGAAAATAAAGTGGAAATGTCGAGAATAAAGAAGAAATGTCGAGAATAAAGTCAAATTGTCGAGAATAAAGATGAAAAGTCGAGAATAAAGTCGGAATGTTGACAATAAAGTTGGAATGTCAAGAATAAAGACGAAATGTCGAGAGTAAAGTCGAAACGTCGAGAATAAAGACGAAATGTAGAGAATAAAGAATAAAGACGAAATGTCGAGAATAAAGTCGACAGTTTCCAGAATTCCAGAATTAGTGTAGTTTCTTTTTCTGAATAGGCGCAATTTCTGACACAATCTCTTCAAAGTACGAACACTTATTATAATACTGTCACATTATATTGGTAGAGTAAAGCTGGTTTGAATAAATCTTTAAGACAACTTTATTCTGGAAACTGCATTTCGACTTTATTCTGGACATTTTGACTTTATTCTTGTAAGTGAGGAATGAAAAAAAAAAATCATTTCATTTTTTTCTCAGTGTGGCCCGAATACTTTTCGTAGTTGAACAGATGCTAGTATGGATCCATCTGTTCTCGTTTCAGTATTGAACATTCAAGAGGACAAAAGCGGCCAACAGGTGCTCAAGTAGAAGTTTCTGGCATCGACCTCAGTTTCCTTCCCTGGTTGAGAGAATGAAGATCTTTTACATTTTAAACAGTCTTAATTCAGACTTTTAGGAGACCAGCTAACGTTTCTTCAAAACATGCACATTCCTATGTAGTTTTTCTCCTTTGAAAGCAGCACTAAAGTCACACCAGTTCAGCGTGAAATGATCCGCTGCGTTACCGGAGCAGCCGTCTGCGGCGCAGGGAGGAGACGCGTGCGGCCGGCCCACAAACGCTCGCTGCACCCCGCTAACGACTCTGTGACAAATTACACGAGATGCTCCGTCTCCATGTTTGTTGCTAGGCAGACATCAGGGGGAGGGAGGGGGGGCAGCTGCTGTTTCTGCAGTGTCACTTTACTTCCATCTAGTGGCCAGACGAGGAACTGTTTTTCTATTTATTTATTACTTTTGTGTGTGAGTCAATTGGAAGATTAAATATCAGACAACGGGTATTTTAACCAGATCCTCTGCATCCTCCTGGAAATATTTTCATTATTCTTTACAAATTTAAACAACAGTTTTGTTTTTTTTTTTTAAAAAAAAAAACATGGTTAACAGTAATTCAAAAGCTAAAATAAAAGTAAAATAATTTACTAGGGAGCTAAACATTAAGAGGAACCATAGTATGAAAATGCACAAATGTTGACTTTTAATTGTTATTTATTCATTTTGCATGCTAGGCAATTAGTATGTTAAATATCCGCCATCAGCAGATATTTTTGCAATATTCTCACTATCTTTTCAAATTTAAGCAACTACAGTTTTCTTAAGAAATTCAAAAAAAAAAAAAAAACATGCTTAATAGCAATCCAAAAACTAAACTTAAATAAAATCAAAATTAAATGTTGGTAGCTGACTGGAGAGCTGAATGTTAAAACCCACCACAGTATGAAAACGTAAATCCACTTTTTAAATTTTTTATTTCATTTATGTATTAATTTATTTTGTATGTCAAATATCAGACATCAGGAAATATTTTGTTATATGTTTTGTTAATATTGTATATACATATATATATATATATATATATATATATATATATATATATATATATATATATATATATAGTTTAATTTTTTGTCATATTTTTCATTATTCTTTCAAACTGACACAACTACAGTTTTGTGGAAAAAATAAACAAATTAAATTTAAAAATATAAAATAAAAGTAAAATAACAAAATAAATAAATCAAATCAAATAATGAAATGGCATTCTTGCATAAAGAGCTAAACATTAAACAGTATGAAAATGCACAAATGTGAATTTAATTTTTTTTTTCCTTTTGCATATAGAGCCACATATTTTGAGGAAATTAGCCGACGTTTCAGTTCGGCTGCATCCTGGTGCCTCAACGAGGAAGAGGAAGGCTCTAATAACTATAACATTTACTAATAACTCACTGTGTCTTTTATTTTTTTTATTTTAAATCCATATTGAATGATTTAATAATTTATATGAAACTTAAATATTTCAGTGTCTTCTTTCTCCCCCAAACCAATCCAACTCATCACATAAAGGTGAAAGGGGTGCGGGCGCTGCGCCTCGTGTTGCCATAGTTATCGTCTCCTGCACAGCTTCCTCCATCTCCCTCCCGCGCTCATGCAGACACACTAATCACACACCTTTGTCCGAGCCGAAATTCAATCAGCGGCTGTCGGAGAGGCCAGAAATGACTGAGCGGATCTGTTGTGATATTTCTGAGAGCGGGTCAGCGGTCAGAGCCAGAGCCGGTCCAGAACTGCTGTTTGGTGTCTCTCAGTGGAGCGTTTATTTCAGGATCATCAGACTGGGGGTCATTTGCTGGGATTTTGGTTTACAGTGATGGACTAGAGAGCAGAAGACAGGACAGGCCTCCGTTTATACGTTCTCGACCTGCCAGCTCTAGCATTTGGGTGAATATTAGCCGATACTTAAAAACTTAAAAGTAGGGTAAGCGATTTCTGGATGACAACCTGCATACACTGTCACGCACATATTGCCATGATATGTCATAAAAACTTGTATTAACCTCATAATATGCTAACTAACCTCGATGTTAACAGTTTTAATAAGAACCTACGCTACTAACTTAACTGTACGGTCAAAGCCTAATAACAGTTGAATATAAGAGCTGGGCAAGTTAACGCGTTATTATCGCTTTAAAGCATTCATTTGTTAATGCCGACATTTATTTTATCGCACGTTAACGCATGTTGCTCACATGCTTTTGTTTTGAAAAGTCTGTTACTGGCTGCTGCGGAACCAGAAAACAATTTGCAGGTAAACATAAGGAAAAGCTAATATAGACATTGAGAACGGTAAAAATCAGTGAACTTTACAGTTCAGGTAGCAACTCAGGTAGCAATATTAACAATTCTGTCTATATAAAGAAAAAAATTCTGGACTGCAACAAAACTTTGGCGTCATTCCTCCATGTTCCATCAGATCTGCTCCATGTGTTCACTGTCCTGCTGTTCTCTAGCTGGTTACTGCAGTGCAGCTCCATCTAGTGGCACAGATGTGTAATGACAACAGAAAGTCCAGTCCTCCATTATAAAACAAATTCAGTTCTGTGGCCCGTTTTTTCAATTCGTATTTTTGATCCAAGTCTAAAATTGAAATATATATATAAAAAAAAGAAGCATTTTTATTTTATTTTTTTTTGTGTTAGATTATAGAACGAAAAACGTAATAAAATGTCACTTTTTAATTTTTTTTTTATTTTTGATTGACAATTGAAAATGGAAAGAATAAACGATATACGGATTGGTAAAGATACTGAACTTTAACATGGACATTTTCATTTTAAAGTTCTCCCAGACGGAGGATTCAACAGAAACAAGGTTATTTGTAACAACTGACAAGTTGAACTCCCCGTTAAAAGTTTCTGCTGTTACCTCAGAAATGACCTGTTTTAATGTTCTGATTGTGCTGAGACACAATCATTTTGTTGGATTTTGTTTGTAGACTTTTTTATTTTTTATTAAAACAGGATGACATTAATGTCCTGGCAGTGGCAATAAGCTTTATTTTATTTGACATTTTTTAAGATGAGATTTACACTAAATATGTGTTACTGACAAGTGCTGATGTTAAAAGTGTTTGAACAACAAATGTTATGGCACTTTAGTTCATATGGCAGCAGAACATTTAAATAAAAGTGACCTTTAGACTACTTTTGAATTCATTATTTGATTTTGCGTATACAATGCGATTAATCGTGATTAATCAGGGAAATAATGCGATTAATCACGATTAAAAATTTTAATCGTTGCCCAGCCCTAATAAATATATTTAGGACTTTTTTGTATGTTGCAGAGGCGGCAGTAAAACACCAGGAAAGAACAGAATTCGTCATCGGGGTGTTGCTCTTTTAACATAACTAGAACTGTGTTTTGGAGATGGGTAGAGGATGACAAAGATGGGGTTGTCAATGTTGCTGCTGCTTGACAACCTCTTTAACTGACGACGCTAAACAGCTGTTGTACCTCAGCAGCAACCATCTTCGCTGTCTACCATCCAGGCAACAACGTTGTAGCTTTGTCTTCATTGGCCTTTATTTACAGTGAGAGAGAGAATGGGGAAGACATGTAGCAAAGGTTGACAGGTCAGGAGTTGAACCTGTGACTGCTGCCAGATGACTGCAGCCTCTGTACATGGGCTTCAACCACCGAGCTACCCGGTGCCCCAGTTTGGACATAGTTGATGAGCTCCAATGGATCGTAGCTACATGGACCTGCCAAGCAAATTCAAACTTGCTAGTGGTAAGGATCTAGATTTCTAGGCTACGGGATAATCAAAGGTCACGAAGCTCTGGACTTTGGTCCAAGATGGTAAATGATGGTTAATGATCGCAGGAATCACTGAAGCGCAGTTTCACTCTTACTTTGAATGGAAATCTGAAAGTTATGGTTATGAAAGTTTTATGGTAACTGGGTTAAGTTCGGGATGTGAGTCAGATTAACAGAGCCTACATCCATCTTGTTAAACTGATAACACCAAAGTGCCAAAACACACAGTTCCTAAAGTCACCACTAGGGCGCTGACGCTAAATGTGAGTAAATCTCCATTGACACTCAATGTTAAAATGTCCAACTTTGCCTTTCAAGAAGCCTTAATGTTGATAGATGGTTCTAGAGTCATTTTCCTGTCCTGTCCTGGAGAATTATACATACAAATACAAGAATATGTGTCTTGGAGACGTGAATGTATTTATTGTGATTACCTGGTTTCTCTGTTTCGACAGTCTTGCTTGGTGTTGTAGTCCTGTCAGGAGTAGTTCTTCTGGCTGCTGTGGGCTCTGTGGTGGGTCGGACTGCTGACAGTCCTAGAACCATGAAGGTTGTGTGTTCAGTTGTTGGCTGGGTCATAGTAACCGCTGGTGAGGAGGCTGTGGCTTTAAGATGCACCGCGGTGAGCTGAGAAGTTAGCACAGTCGGCTGAGCTGTAGCTGTGTTCGGAGCAGGACGTTCAGTCGTCACTGGCGCAGTTGCGGTTGGCTGCTTCAAGGTGCCGATCGGTGATACAGCTGTTGCTTTTCCTGTCGAGTCGCTTTGGGACATTGTTTCAGATGGCATTGTCGTCGGTTGCCTCGAGGTTTGTGTTGTCCTGCTTAGTGTCGTAAATCTTTGGGTCTTCCACACTATCGATGTCTCTGAACTTTGTGGTGTGAAGGTTGCTGGGTGTCGAGACACTGTGAGAGGCTGAGTGGTGGTGGCGTCTGCGGTTTTAACCAAAGATGTTGGTGAAGCTGAAGCAGAGGAAACAATCAACAACAGTTGAAACACCATGTAGATTAAGGGCCCGATCTTCTGCCAGATCTCCTAAAGCCGCTATTAAGGGATAGCGGGTAGCCGCAAAGAACGCAATCTTCCACCTAGCTAAACCCGCAATCTCACCTGCGCTACCCGCTACATTATGCATAGGAGTGGTTAGAGCGACACCAGGTGGACGCACATTGATGCCATATGGACGCGCTATTGTCCGCGCCGACATGCGGGTTGTTTCACCAGCGGTAACCTGCTATCGCAAGATACCAAGTTTGCGGAAAGGGCAAAAGACACGCCCAGTGCCACACCTACAAAGTGAGTAAGGGAGTCGGCATAACGGGTAACCGCTTTAGCAAGTGGAAGATTGCATTAGCGGTTAGCAGAGGTTCCTCTACCCGCAATTTGCGGATAGCGGCTAGTGTTAACGGGGAAGGGAAGTGTACGATTGGGGCCTAAGTGTTGACCCTGAAGTAGACGTCAGATGTTCCAAATAGACTAGTGTAATTTGGTGCTAATCACAGATAAAGCAGCTGTAATATTTAGCTGATATACCCTGACTATGTTCCAAATTACCTCGTTGCATAACCAAGAAATGCAGTTCCTTGACTCACAAGCTGCTCCGGGGACTTATCCCTGCAACGCTGGACACTCCAGTTTATGCCCAGTTTGTGGTGATCTGCGGTCGGATGTCTACATCCGAGCTGTCTGCAGGGGGTGGATCGGTCTTCTTGCGGCTGGTGGAGACCTGCCGCCGCGGACATGGACGGTGTCGCTGGAGGCCGGTTCGGCAAAGCTAAGTAGTCCTGAACTGCTACCTGCGGCAACCACCACCACTGGATCCGGGCTGCAGCGTCACTGAGCCGGGACGGGAGCCCTCGATGTAGCAGCGGCGGTGTGGCCATGACTGGCAAACAGCTGCTGCCTCTGTCCAGCAGTCTACATGCTGGATGGGTCAGCTGATCTGGCAGGGGCCGTCTGGTGACCTGGTGGGGCCCAGCACCGCCGGGGGAGACGACAACAGCCTGGTCTGGTCCGCATGATGAACCGGGCTCTGGGACGGTTGCTCCGTCGCTCGGACGTCGGAGAAGGTTTGGTTCATCGGTGTTTCCTCCTCTGACCTGGAGATATCTCACTTGTCATCATTATGGAGATATACTGGTTCTAACAGCTGTTAACTGTTTTAACGGCTGTTAACGGCTGTTAACTGGAGTTAGCACTCAGACCACGGGACCGAGCATGAAAAGGAGCGCTGGACGCCGGCAGCTCCTCTAATACACCAGACTGGTGTACTGAAACTTGAATTTCCCCCTTGGGGGGATTAATAAAGTATATTTGAATTTGAATTGAATTTGTGATGAAGTTTAGCTAAGCAGCAGACAGCTTGCGCTAACCGTCTGTCAGTTAAACAAGCCGGCGACTTCTGGTGTTGACTCTGAAATGGTGTCTGAACCAGGAGGCATCGCTGTGAACGTCCGCCAGCAGCTCCATAGATCCTCCAGCGTGGCTCGGCTGAAGGAGCCAGGAAGCAACGGCGGATAATTTCAGGACCCATCCAGGCAGAAATATGCTTGGATCCGCGGTCAACCAGCCCACAATGGCGGTAGGTGTGCCCGTCTGCGGTCAGAGGTCCATCAAATACTCAACGGTGATAAAAAAAAAACCACCATGTCCATCGCTACAACCAACAGTCGCCATCTTGTTGATACAGCAGAAGTGCTGGGACGCTCCTTTGTTAGGTTTTCGGTTAATATTAGGATGGCAGTTAGTCTTTGGTGCCAACGATGGCACAGCTTGACAGCAGATGAGGTGATTGAGATACCTCTAAACTAAATTACCACTGAGCTGACCAACACATTTGTGACCATGTTTCATTTTTTCATGGAAGACGTTACATTTAATTGTCAGCTACACTGATAATTCAGAATCTCCTCTCTGCTGAACACCCCTGAAAGTCACCCCGGATGGCGCACAAGCACAAACCTCCCGCCTGCAGTCGCCAGATTTGGCAGGAAGAGTAAAATAAAACCATCCGAGCGCCGACTGCCGGCCTCCCGCAGAGACTCACCATGTGCAGCAGACTGGACCCTGCCGGTCGACGTGGAGCTCATCGCAGATGGAGATGTGTGACTCAGATTCGTGGGTAGTTGGTGCCATTCTGAGGTTTAAAATAGATATTTGGATTTAAGAACCGCACAGCGACAGACGCTTGAATCAGTTTTTTAAAGACACAAATGTTCTCACCAGCAGGAAGTCTGAAGGAGGAGACGTTGGCCACTTAAAGAGAGGAAGGAGAAGTTCAGTAAAATCAAGCCAAGAGAAAAGCCTGGCTGTAGCAATAGTTATTAAAAAAAAACTGCCTTTTGAGCCAAAGTTTTATAGAAAATGCTGTTTCACTGGACCTAAATGTTCATTGAGTTTCTGAGTCTGGGATTGTAATTAAAAAAAAAAAAAAAAAAAAACATTTTTTATTGCCCCCCTCACACACACACTTTGCTCTTTAACTTCCCATTTGCTGAATGAAATTGGCATGAAAACGACTTCACATCAAAGCACATAAATTGACTGAAAATAGATCATTTCTGAAATATATGGATATCGTTACATAAGTTTCAATCATCTCCTTTCTCAGGTGAGGTCGAACCACGGTGCAAAACCCAACGCAGCTCATGTTGGAACTTCATAGTCGTCCAAAAACGAATGAGGTGAAAGAGTTTTGGAATCAGTTAAGATACAATATTCACATATTTCCATTTCATTTTCCTGAGTGTCAAATGCATTAAGAAAATATGTCAGCATCAAACGTGAAAGAAGCTTTGGAGACTTGCAGGCCTATGCTGCCACCTGCTGGTGTGAATCAGGACAGACCAATATGAACAAACCTGCGTGAGGTCCTTCGACGATGGTCTGGTTGAACAGTGGAGTGATGGAGCCGGCCTCCCACAAATCAGACACATCTCTGTCTGGAGAGCAAAGGGAGGAAAAGATAACATCAGAATGGCCTTGCTTTGCTTCAACTCAGCTGAAATACACTTTAAATCAGGATTTGGAGGATGACAGAACTGTATAAATCCTTCAGTGTTGGGGGTCCTTATTTGGATCCCTCTAGTGAAACACTGGTTTATCAAGCTTTATATCCTCTAGTTATGAGATCTTAGCTAAAAGTGATATCAAATAAACTGTCAGCTTGCAGATATTATCTGTGTTCATGAATAAATTACATTTATTTACAGTTTTACTGCTCTAAAGAATTGAGTTTTGAAACACACAGATCTCAAAACAGGACAGATTTAGACATTAGATGCTGTACAACCCAAAGGTTTAATGTATACTTTGACATTAGTGTTATGATTGGAGGTATACTGTTTGTTAAGTCTTGAAACTGCAGTTTATGACGTTCTTGTTTATGTTTATGTAGTTATCTTGAACTCACACTTGTTTATGTGTGTGTGTACTCAAGTGTATGTAAAAATATGTATGTTTTTGTGGTGGGTAATTATATTGGTGCATTTGGGGTCAAATTAATACCAGCTACCTTGGGAAGAGGAAATATGAAATCAGGAAGAACAGAAACACTACAACTCCCACACTTGGACTACAATTCATCTGTCCACGTGTGACTGAGCACCTTAAAGAATCTTAATTGATTAGTTTGTTGTATGCTCCATCTTTTTGTGCCCTGAGGGAGGTCTCTGACCGAAAGCTTGGCTATTAAATGAACGAAAGGATCTAAGGGCCTGATTTACTAAGATCCTAAATAAAGAGTACTAAATTGCGTGTGCACTGAAAAAGTTTGCGCGTGCTGTTGTTGTGTGTTTTGCGGATGATCAACTAAGAATGCTCGCGCAATTGATAACGGGTGCAAACCGCAGTATTTAAATGAGGTGTTGCGTGTCTTATAGTTTGCGCCATGGAGAGTCTGGATGGAAAGCAGGATAGACGCAAGCGCAAAATGAAATTTGACGAGTTGGAGTTAGAGATATTAGTGGAAGAGGCAAATAAACACATTCATGAACTACAGCAAAGAAATTTAAACATTACCAAAAGAAACGCAATATGGGAGAAAATCTGCGATAGAATAAATGCAGTTGGTAAGACAAAAAGAACGGCAGATGAGGTTAAAAGAAGGTGGCAAGATATAAGGCAAAGAACTAAAGAAAAAGTGGCCTTTAATAAAACTTCGGCAAACAAGACAGGTGGAGGGCCTGCGGAGGAGATGCCTCTAACCAGCATTGAGCAGCAGGTGCAGCTCACCTTCTGGAGGAGCAGATAACGGGATATGACACGCTAGAGCCAACTGCAGAACAAGGTAGGCGCACAATAAGAAACACTTTTTTCTCCATGAAAACACGTGATTTATTTATTATCACAAATAAAAAAATGAATGTGCCTCCTGTGGCAACCTTTTGCTGAATAATACTCGATTTAACATTCAAATAAAATATTTCTCCTTTTGCATGTGCTTGTGACCGGCTCCAAATCAGCCCTTAAGTTTCAACTATCTGGTTTTCATTCATTCCAAACAAATTTACACGAGTCCGAAAGACTCTCTCTCTCTGCGTATTCTTTGATTTTGGCGATGTCGCCTCCTTGCCACAATAACAGCAGCCATCGGTGCGTAATGCTGGGCAGATTAGCACCTTCCTTTCGAACGTACTAAATACAGACGCAATCACAATCCCCGCAATTACTTTCAGGGTTGGTAAATCTCATTGCGCGTGGTAAATGAACCTATTTGCATTTTCCCCTCCCAGTATTTAGCGCTTTCTGGCGGGTACGCCCCATATTGATTATTCATCAGAGCAAAAGTACTAAATGAACAGCGTGTGCTATTTTGCTCATTTGAGAGGCGCAGTCCTCTTTGCACGTGGTTAGTAGATCAGCTTGCGCATTGGTTTGCGGGTGATGTCAAGTTTGCACACGTTTTTACGCACGCAAACCTTTAGTAAATCAGGCCCTAAGTGTGCAGACGTTTTTCCTTGTTTCAACAGTCTTTTGGTTTTGTTTTGCACCTTCTCATCATGAGTGCGGTAAATAAAAGCAGGCATCACCCAGTAAACACTCAGATAATCCAAAGATCATCATGGTTTTCATAAAATGTTACAGCTTCCAAACATTAATTCAGATTTAAATGTCTCAAGTAAACATTTAGGAACTTGTGTCCCAAATCGCCTGACTTAGTTGACTAACATCACTGTCTTTCATTATTTTAAAGTTGTAAAGTGTACAAACTTTTGCCCCCCCATAATTTTAGACTTGTTAATCCTAACAACTAGCCCCGAGACTGATTTTTACTGCTGCGTCACAGCTTCGCCGCGGGCGCGAACCCCACCCTTGAATTTCCCGCCGTCACTTCTTCCTTCGTCGTTTTCAAGCCGGGCAGGGCGATGGTTTGCTGTAACGTCTGTCAAAAAACAGCCGATGCTCAACGTTTATCAGCGCCAGCTCGCGTGAGATGTCGTTTGTTTGCTCGGCTGCCGCATCAGAGCTACATATGCAAAAAAAAACAAAAAGGCGAAACTCTGCACTGCGAGCTGCGGCGCGGCAGAAATGAACCGACACTGCCGCCCCGCGGTTGGCGGTGGAACTACAGCACGACGCACAGGCGTAAATGCCCGGGCCCACGTGTATCCCACGTGCCTTAGCTGCTACACAGAAGCATAAATCAGCTTTTACTCATGTTTACTCTTCATGGATGTTTTTACTGGAAAGAAAAGTCCAGCAGAAAATCTTTACAGGGCACAGAAAAAGACGACTCAATAGAGAAGCAGCGCTATCGACTTACCCGTCTTCCCAGCCATCACGCAGATGTAAATACACTCTGAGTTATTCCTTTGACTTACTGAGACACAGAAGCAGAAAATGAACCATAAGTTACCACAATCATACTGCAGTAGAGGTTTGTTTTTCCCCTCCGATAATATAGACCCACCTGACAAAATAGAGGAAGATTTAAAGAGCTCCTGCAGGTAAGTGGTTGAGTTTCCCATCACGTCCAAAAGAATAGCTGTAAAGTCTAATTTAAAAAACAAATTTTAAAAAAGCATAATGTTCTGTCTGATCAGCAAGATCTTTTTTTTTTTTTTTTAATTTCCCACCTGTTAAATCATTGGTCTCATTGGTTACACAGTAGCAGAACCTCCTCCTGAACACCTGTCCTTCTATACTCCTGATGCCAGAAACTTCAAAACATGTAGGAATAATACAGAAAAAAAAAAGATTGAAAGGTTTAGAAAACGGAATTTAAAAAGTCTGACAGCTGTGATGAGAAGGTAAAGCATCTCTGAACCAGCTGTTATACAGTCAAATCCTGCTATTCATTTATGCTTTATAGAGCTTCTAAAATCTCATATTTAATGCTTTTAATTCAGTCATAAGTTAAGAAGTAAATTCAGTGATTTGAGTTTAAAACGTTATTCCAACTCCAAATACAGGGGTCTTAACACCGTTCACTATACATTACAACCAGTAGATGGCAGTATTGACAAAGTTATGTGTCATAAATGCACTGACTCTTTCCTGTTTGTAGTTTGTGAGAGGGCAGAAGGTAGTAATGAGATAATATTTACTGTTGTAGACCAACAGGGTGAGTTTATGGAGAGCCAGGGAGCTGTGGGACGTCACGCTGAGCAGAGAGAAGAGCTGCCGAGAACCTGCAACACAACCCAAACACGGAAGGTGCATGGCTTCCTGGATCATGTGACACACCATCATGTAATCGCATGCTTTGGAAGCACACTGGAAAACAAACAATGCAGAATTAACTTAGCGGTAGGGTAAGCCAATTTTTAGGATGATGTTGCATCTGTTAATACTTGAAACAAAACATCAATGTCACATGGGGAGCTGGCTCCTTGCTTCCCAAGAGCTCTAGCCTCATTATGATAACTCCCAAGTCTCTCCCCCCCTCTACCTGTGCACGGGTACAAACACAAACCCTCCCCCTGCCTGTGATTGATCACTCCATAGTTGCCAATTCTGCTTATTTGGGTCTCTTTTTCTAGCTGCTTGTCATTTTGTAACTGAACTGATTGGCCAGGTGCCTTGATCATCCACCTTGGTAAGAAGTGAACCGACCTTGTGACTCTGAAAACCTACAGTTGAACCTAAAGTTACCCTGTTTTATGGTACAGGCCATTTTGTGAAATCAGTACCTGCTCATATATGACCTCTCCACAGCTGAGAAGCCTGAAGAGGACTGAATATGACTTCAAGCAGAAACTCTGTGTAATAAGAAATGTAACAAAAACCAGAAAAGCCTAAAAAAAAAAAAAGGGATGACCCAGCAAAGACTATCAGTTCTTCTTGATGCGCCCCAAAGAAAAGCAGTCATCAGACGTCACCTGAAGAACTTCCTGGGGACCCTTGACAGAGCATAAACCTGGAGTATGGAGGACTAGCCTGCTTCCCTCTGCTGTAGATTTATCAAATGTTGCCCTCTGGAGTTCCTATGTTTGCTCTTTTGGTTGAGGATTCTGCACCGAAGTGGATTGCTGTACTTTTTGGTCAACTGGATAGACCTCAATGTTCTTCAGCACCTCTCCTTGACCAAAGACAATTAGAGTCAAGCTTCAGTTTAGTAGAGTTTTGTTTATTTTATTGCGCTGTTAGGGGCTGGGGTTTTTACCGTCAAGGCAATGCCGACAAGGCAATGTCCCTCCTACAGTGACGGACCCTGTAGGACTCACTGACAAACCCCCACCTGGTGGCAGTAGTGCTCTGCTTTCAATGCACGCCAGTGTTTGCCAATCACCAAGGAAGATAAGGAGAAGATCAGTTGTGCTAAAGTGATAACCTGCCATTAGAGTCAAAACTGTCCACTCCCTTTATTGTAGCTTAAGAAAAATATAGAGAAATTTTCGTGTACTCTAAATCTTTCTTCAAAAGGTTCTCAAAGGTTAGACACTTGGAGCTGAGATGTAACCTATTGCATTTATTTCCAGGTGAGACTAATAAAAGCTGTTAGTGGAGAGCTGCCCCTATCAGACCTGGACGGTAGTACAGTGGTACCTCTACTTACGAAATTAATTGGTTCTGGAAGTAGTTTCGTAACCTGAAAATTTCATACGTAGAGACGTGTTTTCTATGTAAATGCCCTAATTCGTTCCAAACCCCCCAGGCTAGGACATAGCAGACAGCCGCTGCTTATCCAGAGCCCACGGATTCTCTCTGACCCCACCCACCCCCAATATGGACTGTTCTCACGCCTGCCGTCTGGCAGAAGGTTCCGCAGCATCCGTTGCAGAACAGCCAGACTCAGAAACAGTTATTTCCCCCTGGCCATCAGACTACTCAATGGACAAATAAACCCCCACCCCATGGACAATGGCGCATAATTTCCCTTATGTAAATATCTGTGAAATATATTTTTTCTGTGCAATACATTTTTCAATTTCAAATTCTGTGCAATATTTGTATATTTGTATATTCCATAGTCATATTCATATTCATATATATATATATATTTTTAGTGCTGCTACGTAGCTCTGCTCTGCACTTGAACCTGCTGTTTACACCAGATTCTGCTGTTTTACATCCTGGTTTTATCAAATTATTCTCTACACTGCACTCACCACAACCTTTAGGTTTTTTAGGTCTGTAGCACTACAGTATTGTATTGTAATTTTTTAAGCTGTAATACGGAAAGCCAAGCAACGACATTTCGTTGATGAAAAACCTCACTGTCGTGTGTTTTTTTGTGCAATGACAATAAAGAAAGTCTAAGTCTAGGTCTAAGTCTAAGTCTAAAATTCGAACCTAATTTTTTTATAAATTTATAAATAATACATGAAATGACATAAAAACCTGTAAGAAATACATGTTAGAACTAGAAAACCACTCAGAGAGCGCAGACCTCCACCAAGCGCAACAATTATCGAAAATTTGAAAGTGATCCAGAATCCAGGATTTCTTCTGGTTCACACCCAAAATGAAATCAGTTCTTCCTTTTCACATTTCCGACAACTCCTGAAAATTCCATTAAAATCCATCCATAACGTTTTGAGTTATCTTGAACACAGACAGACAAACAGATAAATGCCGGCAAAAACATAACCTCCTTGGCGGAGGTAAAAATTGTTAGTTTACCTGGGTTGCTGAGTTACGCTCATACAGACAAGGGGCCCTCCTAGCCAATGGGATGCCAGGAAGATGCTAAGCGATAGCCAATGGCAGAGCAGCTATAAGTATGTTTACGTTAGGTAAACTCTGGGAGCTGCGAGTAACAGCACGGACTGTATTTCTGCCTTTCGTATCCTGAAATTTCTTTCAAGACAAGAGGCAATTTTTTCCAGTTGAGGCATTTCGTAACCTGAAAATTTCGTATGTAGAGACGTTCGGAAGTAGAGGTACCACTGTACCTCTACAGATGTAGGGAGTTGGTAACCAGGTCTGGCTCCTCCCCTCCGGCTTAAACAAGTCTTTTATCAGGAAAGGACAAGGACCCTTCAGACAGAGAACTGGACCAGAGTCTTGGACAGGGGTTCCTGTGATCCAAATTTGCATTCAAAACAGCGCACATTACCTTTCGTGACAAATGTTTTTGGGGAATGCTCTTGAAAATTGATTCCCTCTCGTTAAAATGTTCATAAGTCATTTCTCAGAAGAGCCTGCAGGCCGACCGCTGCAGGACAAAGAGCAACAAAGTGAAGCGGTGCTTTAAATCACGACATGGACGGCAGTAGCTCTGACGGGTGTGACGACGACTTACCCGACTGGGTTGAATTTATTAAAGCGTTGACCAGGGGAGTGAGGTCGATGGCAGCGGGATCGATGTGCTCTGATGGAATTTCTGGGAAATAAAAGCAGCGTGAGGTCAGAGGCGGTGTGTTGCATGTGCAAGATTTAGTCTCAACCTTAGAATTAGCAGCATTAGCGGACTGAGGCTGGGTAATTACTGGGGGCACTAAAAGGGCTAAAGAGTGGCAATTACCCAACAGAATTAGACCCTGGGGCGGTTCCTCTCTGAGTAACACGGGCTCGGTGTTGAGCTCAGACTGGCAATTTGTCAAAACCCTTTGAGGTATTATCCATATCCTCTGGAGCATTAGAGATTGCTTTTTTTCCTCTCAGTGTCAATTCACGAAGTCGGACAAATTACAGCTCGGATAATATGATGCATCCAGTCGTATTTGTTTATTGCAATGTGCAATAATACTTACGTACAGACCTTTTATATGAGATGATTTAATGTTGCAGTAAATTCAATTTTATTGGAGCGATGGCTCCTAAAGCCACTCTATGCAGAAATACTCCTTCTGACCACATGGGGGCACAAGAGAGCTTGCATGCATGGCGAAGGGGGATGCATTTTTACAGCAGCGGTGCAGAAGACCAGCGACACCACGAAGACCGGTCATCAACAGGAGTCTCCAGGTGTCGCAGCTGAGGTCGCTTCGATGCTACAACCGATAATACAAACGAGGCGTGCTGACGGGTGCCCGTCGCTGTTATAATTTAGAATTAACTCACAAAATCTTTAAACTGTTAAAGCTAAACTTTATTGCATGTAGGAATGCTGTCTCCTTTTATGACCGTGAGTACTCAGTTCTGCAGCTTTATGACCTAATGACTGGGACAGCCTGACTTCCTGACCTGCTGTCTTCCAAGGAAGTTTGTGACTTGCATAGATAAACACATTTAAGGGACATCTCATCTCCTGGTCAAACAACACAACAGCTTGTGTCTGGATCTTTGATTCAGAGCTGTTGGCCACCTGGATTTTGAGACAAAGATCAATTAACTCAGAAGAACGCGAGGATCCGCCTTTCTGTAGCTATAAAAATGGACACAGTCCGACATTCTGGGTACATTTGTCCACGGCAGTGCCTCGGTGGTGTTGTGGACAAGCCGATTAAAATATTCTGCATGGCATATTGAATCTTTGTATTAATCGTTGTATATTAAACTCTTTAATTGGTCATAGCTCTCGTGCGCCATTTCAGAGGACTGTTGCATTCACGTAAAAAGCTTGATGCAGGAGAGTCGTCGTAAAGGATCGGTGCTGTCAAATCAGATCTGTCCGAGATCAGGACTAGGGGTGAGTATTGGCAAGGACCTCGCAATACGATATGTATCATGACACTTGCATCACGATACGATATTATCACGATATTCTACCCAGTTAATATTGTATCGTGAGTATTGGCAAGGACCTCGCAATACGATATGTATCATGATACTGGGATCACAGTACGATATTATCACGATATATTGCGATATTCTACCCAGCTAATATCAAAATCAAAAGTAGAGATGAAAAATCAAGTTGCAACCTATTTATTGTTTATTATTAGTGTTTTTGCACATTTAAATTTTAAACAATTTAAATGTGAAAATTAAAAATTTTTCCTAAAAAATCGATATAAAGGAGCTGAAAAATAGATATTATATTGGGTGGCCGAAAATCGCGATATACAGTGATCCCTTGCCAATTCGCGCTTTAAGTTTTGTGATTTTAGTTATTCGCGGATTTTTCAGAAATATATAATATATTAAAAAATAAATAAAAATTGTGAAAACATCACAGGATGTTGTGCGAGTTCTCTCACAGCGAAGAAATGTTGTGAGCCAGCCTGGCCCCTTTAAGAAGGTGGCCTTATGGGTAATGGTGTGGCCTTATGGGTAATGTAGTGTGTGTGTCATGGGATGGCAGAAGCAAACAGCCCAGCGTGTATAGATTTACATTCTCTGTTAACCGACAGGAGCCCAACAATACAACCTGTGTGATGTTACAAGTTCCTGCAGTGCCAGAATAAAGTGCTCGTTCCATGCAGAGAAAACCAGACTTTTTGTTTTGTTGTTGTTAGCGTGTTAGCCGCTAATTACGAGCCAAAAATAGCAGAATACCAGCGATTTCTTTACTACGGTTCAGAGACCAGAGGCTGTGAAGGTAACAGAAAGACCACAGTTGAGCCTTTGTCTTGTTTCGCTGCAGTGCCTCGCCAACTTTTTTGCGGTTTTTAAACATATTTTATACACATTATTTAGGCTCGGGGGGTTCAGACTACAGTTCGTGGATTTTAATTATCGCGGTGGGTTGCCGGTCCCCATTAACCACGAAAAATAAGGGATCACTGTATTGCCAAATCGATTTTTTTTTCACACCCCTAATCAGGGCCGGACAGTCGAAGTCACGATTTGAACGAACGCCACTGCAGTGCAGTAAACCACAAAGGGTGCGATTGTAATCCCGCTTGGAAACTTGGCGCCGTTTGTGAGCCGGCGTGGATGTTTTTCAGCAGATTTGGACCCTGAAATCTCTGGTGAAACATGCAACAGTTTTTCTTGAGTTACCTGTGGAGTCAGGGATGCGTCTCCTCAGTCTCGCCCCCTGCTGTCCAGGTCTCGGTGCTGCAGAGAAGGAGAGCACATGACAATTCAAGAGGTCTCACGCTCCCGTCTGGACATTTCTGCCACCAGAGAGGCCAACGTGGACACGTGGCACCTTCAGACATTTCGAAGTCGTTTTTATGACCAAAGAGAACGTGGGTCGTAATGTTTCGGCGCCGGCTCACCTTGGCTGAAGAGGAGAAAGAAGAAAACTGCGGACACACAAGTTATGAAGCAGAAACGTGGATGCCGCACGAAACTCCAAAAGCCCGCCATGGCCCTGCCGTAAACATGACAACACATGGCGACGCATCAACAGAGACGAAGTAGGAAAAAAAAGAGATGCAAAGAGATTACAGGACTCCCTGACTCTTATTATTACTGATTTATTGAAAAATATCAAACGACCACATCAGAAAAGGATTAATGGCGTTGTATCGTCTCTAAACCGTCTGTCTCGGCTCAGTCGTTCTGATTTCCTTCCAGAAGCTTCCCTCGGTAGTTTTCTGTTCTCCTGCTCCGGTCCTCCTGGCAGAACTGGAGGAACTGAGTCAGGTCTCCTGTTTAGCTCTGACTAGGGATGCACATTTTGGATTTTTTTTATGACCGTTAACCGACGCCCTTTAACGATTAATAACAGGAGGGTTGGCTGCGTTGTCGTGGACGCATGCAGACACTTCCCCCGGCAATGTCCTCACGGCAATGTGTCGCCGTCAGCTTGTCGCAGAGATGCCGCCGTCACTTTTGATTTATACTAGCGCAGTCTCCGCTATGTTATTTCACGCCACAAGAGCGACAATCACGAACTAGCTAAACTTACTAAACTTATCTCTTGTGTTTTTCCACTTCCTCACCGTCTCGGCCGTATCCAGACCCACATTCATCGCAATCTCCTTCCATGAATTACTAGAATATGTGCTGTCTTTGTAGTGTGGAAAACCAGAATCGTACAGATGTGGGTACTTGCTCATTTTTTCAAAGACGTGCTCTTTTCTACGCAGATGTAGAATTGACCAGTCAGAGGCCTGTTGCACTTGTCGACACGCCCCCATGAGTTGATTGAATTACGTAGCTTAAAGACAAAATTGACCGTTAGTATTATTTGGTTAGAGTTACTGTTATCGGTTAAATGGTTAAACGGTTAACCATGTGCATCCCTAGCTCAGACCACAGATGTTCTCCAGGACTGAGATCAGGTCTTTGTGGTGTCCACTCCAGAACATGGACTCTGTAGTCCTGAAGCCTCTTAGTAACTAATCTGGTGGTGCGTTCAGGGTCATCGTTCATCTGGAGACCCATTAGTGTCCAAGCTTTAACTTCCTGCCTCCTCATGATGTCATCTATTTAGTGAAGTCCACCGGTCCCTCCTGCAGCTAAACACCCCCACATCATGCTGCTGCCACCCCCGTGCTTCACAGTTGGACGGTCATCATGTCCAAACGGTTCAGTTTTAGCTCCATCAGACCAGGATGTGGTCTGACGTCTGTAGGAAGACGTGGGGGCTGGTTGCGCCCCCTCTGATGTTAAAACCAAAACCCTGTCCCGGTCTGTCCAGCAGACTTTGCGGTTGTACAGTTTTTGTTTCAGAAAGCATGTGTCCTCGAGGACAAACCTCTCATTCAGCACAAGGGACGCTTTAAAAGCCGGATCTGGGTCGGATCGTTAACTCACCCGTGATTTCTCCGGTATCCGTTGACTTCGTCCCTTTTCTTTATATTTGTTCATTTTTCCTCATTGCTAATGCTCAATGCTAATGCTCAATGCTAATGCTTTTTACTCTCTGCATTCAACTCCTTTTCTTGAACTCATCCCTGAAATCAATTAGTTCTGCCCATGATTTAAAAAAAAGATTTATTTTTTGAATTAAAAGAAATGCAAGAAATATACAAACTTGGAAAAAAAAGTCTATTTTTAAAGTTTCTTATGTAATAACTCTATCTGCAGTTTTTAAGACAATCAACAAGAATATAAAAAAAAGACATGATGACATTTCTTTGAACCTTTAAAGAAACAGAACAAAAACACAGACAACGTCTCACCTGTTTTCCTCCTGGTTGAAGCCTTGAGGTCCTCGCGTGAACGCGTCAGGTTTGGATGAAAACCAGTGCTCCCAGCTCACCTGTTCACCTGTGTACCAGCCCCCCCCCCCCTCCCCCCAGTGTGTCACACACCAGCGGTCAGATAAGGAGTGAACCGGTGCCGGTGTTGTCCTCTGAGCAGCAGCAGGTTGGCAGCAGGTTGGCAGCTCACCTACCTCAGTATCCACACACACATACGTGCACGCATGTGCACACGCACGCACACACATCCCAGAGCGGCTGCAGGCTCTGATCCCACACCTCCTCCCTGCAAAAAGTTTCAGAGTTTGGGTCAGCATGTCTGTGCTGCTCAGAGACCCAGAACAGAAACTATGAGAGAAAATCAAGGCTTTTAGCTTTAATTATTCATCACTGTCAACAACTGTCAGTCAAGGCTGCAGAGCAACGAAAATCCCGCCTCCAGCTGGAGGGTGGGAGGTGCAACCTTTGCATAACTACTTACTAGGGCTGGGCAACAATTACAATTTTTAATTGCGATTAATGGCATTATTTTCCTGATTAATCACAATTAATCGCATTGTATACGCAAAATCAAATAAGCGAATTCTAAAAGTAGTGTAAAATGCACTTTTATTTAAATGTTCTGCTGCCATATGATCTAAAGTGTCATAACATTTGTTGTTCAAACATTTTTAACATCAGCACTTGTCAGTAACACATAATTTTAAAATGGAACAAAATTTATTTGACATTTTAAACTTTTTTAACAAATAAACTGTAAAGTGGGGTGTGTAATATTATTGGTCCCCCTTGCGTTAATACTCTGTAGCGCCACCTTTTGCTGCAGTTCCAGCTCCAGTCTCTTGGGGTTTGTCTCTATCAGTTTAACTCATCCAGAGACTAAATTCTGGTCCGTTCTTCCTGTAAAACAGCTGGAGCTCAGTGAGGTTGGATGGAGAGCTTTTTTGAACAGCAGTCTTCAGCTCTTTCCACAGATTCTGGACTGGATTCAGGTCTGGACTTTGACTTGGCCGTTCTAACACCTGGATACGTTTATTTGTGAACCGTTCCATTGTAGATTTGTCTTCATGTTTTGGATCATTGTCCTGTTGGAAGATAAATCTCTGTCCCAGTCTCAGGTCTTCTGCAGACTCCAACAGGTTTTCTCCCAGAATGCTCCTGTATTTGGCTCCATCCATCTTCCCATCAGTTGTAACCATCTTCCCTGTCCCTGCTGAAGAAAAGCAGGCCCAGACCATGATGCTGCCACCACCATGTTTGACAGTGGGGATGGTGTGTTCAGGGTGATCAGCTGTGTTGCTTTTACGTTTTGCATTGTGGCCAAAAAGTTTGATTTTGGTTTCATCTGACCAGAGCTCCTTCTTCTACATGTTTGGTGAGTCTCCAGGTGGCTTGTGGGAAACTTTAAACCAGACTTTTTATGGATATCTTTGAGAAATGTCTTTCTTCTTGCTACTCTTCCATAAAGGCCAGATTTGTCCAGTGTACGACTAGGGGTGAGTATTAGCAAGGACCTCGCAATACGATATGTATCGTGATACGATATTATCACTATATTGTGATATTATGATTTATTGCAATATTCTAATATCACGGATCATGATATTACAGTTTATTGCAATATTCTAATATCACGGTATTATGATATGGCGATTTATTACAATATTCTAATATCATGGTATCGGGATATTATGATTTATTGTGATATTCTTATGTCGCAGTATCGTGATATTATGATTTATTGTGATATTCTACCCAGTTAATATCAAAATTAAAAGTAGAGATGAAAAATCAAGTTGCTGTATATGTTCATCAGATGATATTGATCATTCAGAGGACAAATTGAGTCAAAACTATTTGCTTCAAAACAAAGTATTTATTGTTTATTATTAGTGTTTTTGCTTATTTAATAAATGAAATAAAGAGAATAAAATTTTCCTTTAAAAAAATCTATATTAGGAGCTGATAAATCGATATTATATTGGGCGGCAAAAAATCGTGATATATTGCCAAATCCATTTTATTTCACACCCCTATGTACGACTGATAGTTGTCCTCTGGACAGACTGTCCCACCTCAGCTGTAGATCAGTTCATCCAGAGTGATCATGGGCCTCTTGGCTGCATCTCTGATCAGTCTTCTCCTTGTTCCAGATGAAAGTTTAGAGGGACGGCCGGGTCTTGGTAGATCTGCAGTGGTCTGATACTCCTTCCATTTCAGTCTGATTACATGCTCAGAGCTCCTTGAGATGTTTAAAGCTTGGGAAATGAGCTCGACATCCCTGGCAGCCAAATGACGCAGCTTTTTGATTGGTTGATGCGTTGCATATTTTCAACGAATCAGAGAGGAAGGTGTCTCATCTTTCTGCTCCAAACGCAATGACGGTTTTCGAGAAGGAGCACAGTGTAAATCGTTTACTGTGAGCCTGGTGTGCAGTTTGTAAGTGTCAACATTTATCCACGTAGCATCTCAGAATAACCACCGAAAAGGCAGAACAAAACACCACACCCTCACTGTCGCGTCTCTTTAACTGTCCTGTCTTTAAATGTTTCACTGCTGGTGTTTTTTAGTCCTCTCTGACAAAATCAGGATTTAGGATGTTAGAGAGGACTGAAGTGACACATTCACCCTTCACACTTCCACCAAAAAAAAAAAAAAAAGCTATAAGATTAAATTGCATATACATACTAGATGGTTTGGCTAGACGATGGCCCTAACCATGAATGCATGAATGCAGATAAAAAAAACAAAAAAACAAAACAAAACCGTTTACTGTGAGAGGCTGTAAGAGGGTGTATTTCTGGAGGTTTTGGCGCCAGCACCTACTGGTCAGTCGAGGAACTGCGATTTTTGCTGCCTCCTGATGTAAGGATGTAAGACGCTTGGCGCTTAAAGTCTGGACCCGTATGGGTTTTAAGCTCCAACGTGGGTCCCGCGGCTCATGGTGGCTCCTGCCTCCCAGAAACGGCGCCAGTCCACAGCGTCGTACATCCGGGGGCCTGAAACCGACTCTATATATTAGACACCTCTAATATCACAAATAAGGCCCACCAAAGGCTTTGCTTCGCCGGGGGGGCTGTGGACGCCCCGCCTCCACACCTCCCCGCCAGCAGCTGTCTACAGATGTGTGGTGTCCAGTGTTGGACCTGAACGCGTTCATTGAACGAAAGTTCACGAACTAGTTCAGATTTTGTGCAAACATGAACTGAATGCGTTTTCTCTCATATTTTTAATCTGCTGTAGAGCAGTGATTCCCAAAGTGTGGGCTGCGGCCCCCTGGTGGGCCGTCGTGGGACTGCAGGTGGGCCATGAGAGGTCATTAAAATAAAACAAATGTGTTTTAAATCCTCGATCTTTTTTTAAATATGTTTTTAAATACTGTAAAATATTCATGACATGATTAAAAAAACATTAAGAAGTAATAAAACAAACCAGTTAAGTGTTATTCTGCTGTCATCTTAACTTAATATGACAAGTGTCACCTTATTTGTTGACCCCTCACATTAATATCGGATCATGGTTCCTGGTCCCGGATGTTGATCACAATTGTGATTAAAGGTTTTGGTGGGACTGGGGGATTTTTTTTACATTTCAAATTGGGCTTGGTATTCTGAAGTTTGGGAATGGCTGCTGTAGAGAGAAACCTGAAAGGGAAATGAAATGAAATGAAAAATGAAATGAAAAATACTTTATTTATCCCATAAATGGAAATTCAATACTGTAGTAAGGGCTCTCTTTTTTTTTTTTTATAAACAACAAATAATAATAATAATAATATAATAACAGGTGTTAAGTCTTGTTGTGGAGGCTGATGGCTGCTGGCAGGAATGATCTTCTGTATGTTTCCGTCTTGCAACCGACCTGAAAAAGCCTCTCACTGAACACACTCTGTTGTTTGATCACTGTGTCGTGGAGAGGGTGTGAAGAGTCCTCCATCATCTTCATGGAGAGGGTGTGAAGAGTCCTCCATCATCTTCATGGAGAGGGTGTGAAGAGTCCTCCATCATCTTCATGGAGAGGGTGTGAAGAGTCCTCCATCATCTTCATGGAGAGGGTGTGAAGAGTCCTCCATCATCTTCATGGAGAGGGTGTGAAGAGTCCTCCATCATCTTCATGGAGAGGTGTGAAGTCCTCCCTCATCTTCATGGAGAGGGTGTGAAGAGTCCTCCATCATCTTCATGGAGAGGGTGTGAAGAGTCCTCCATCATCTTCATGGAGAGGGTGTGAAGAGTCCTCCATCATCTTCATGGAGAGGGTGTGAAGAGTCCTCCATCATCTTCATGGAGAGGAGTGAAGAGTCCTCCATCATCTTCATGGAGAGGGTGTGAAGAGTCCTCCATCATCTTCATGGAGAGGGTGTGAAGAGTCCTCCATCATCTTCATGGAGAGGGTGTGAAGAGTCCTCCATCATCTTCATGGAGAGGGTGTGAAGAGTCCTCCATCTTCATGGAGAGGGTGTGAAGAGTCCTCCATCATCTTCATGGAGGGGGTGAAGAGTCCTCCATCATCTTCATGGAGAGGGTGTGAAGAGTCCTCCATCATCTTCATGGAGAGGGTGTGAAGAGTCCTCCTCATCTCATGGAGAGGGTGTGAAGAGTCCTCCATCATCTTCATGGAGAGGGTGTGAAGAGTCCTCCATCATCTTCATGGAGAGGGTGTGAAGAGTCCTCCATCATCTTCATGGAGAGGGTGTGAAGAGTCCATCATCTCAGAGAAGATCATCTTCATGGAGAGGGTGTGAAGAGTCCTCCATCATCTTCATGGAGAGGGTGTGAAGAGTCCTCATCATCTTCATGGAGAGGGTGTGAAGAGTCCTCCATCATCTTCATGGAGAGGGTGTGAAGAGTCCTCCATCATCTTCATGGAGAGGGTGTGAAGAGTCCTCCATCATCTTCATGGAGAGGGTGTGAAGAGTCCTCCATCATCTTCATGGAGAGGGTGTGAAGAGTCTTCCATCATCTTCATGAGAGGGTGTGAAGAGTCCTCCATCATCTTCATGGAGAGGGTGTGAAGAGTCCTCCTCATCTTCATGAGAGGGGGTGTGAAGAGTCCTCCATCATCTTCATCAGCTTGTGCAGCATTCTTTTTTGTACAATCAGCTCCAGCGGCTCCAGAGTTACACCCAGCACAGATCCAGCTTTCCTGATCAGTTTGTTGATTCTCTTCAGGTCTCTGGTTCTGGTTCTGGTTCTGATGCTGCTGCCCCAGCAGATGGCTGCAAAGCTGATTGCACTTTCAACAACAGACCTATAGAAGATGTGCAACATCTTGGTGCAGACATTAAAAGATCTCAACTTTCTTAAAAAGTAGAGTCTGCTCTGACCTTTCTTGTAGATGTATTCTGTGTTGCATTTCCACTCCAGTCTGTTGTCAAGCTGAACTCCAAGATACTTGTATTCCTCCACCACCTCCACCTCCTTTCCCAGGATGGAAACACTGCTGTGTTGATTCTTGCTCCTCCTGAAGTCGACAATCATCTCCTTAGTTTTGCTGGTATTTAATACGAGATGATTGTTACTACACCATTTCACAAACTGACAGATCAGTTCTTTGTACTCTGCTTCCTGTCCGTTGCTGATACACCCAACAACTGCAGAGTCATCAGAGTATTTCTGCAGATGACAGGACTCAGAGTTGGACTGGAGGTCAGAGGTGTAGAGCGTGAAGAGAAATGGTGAGAGAACAGTTCCTTGTGGTGCTCCAATGCTGCTGACCTCCATCTCAGACACACAACCTTTCAGTCTCACAAACTGTGGTCTGTTTGTGAGGTAGTCATAAATCCAGGAGGTTGTGGAGGAATCCACCTGGAACTTATGGAGCTTCTCACATAACAACGCAGGCTGAATTGTATTAAAAGCACTTGAGAAATCAAAGAACATGACCCTCAAAGTGCTGCCTGATTGGTCCAGATGAGAGTGGCTCTGTGAAGCAGGTAGACGCTAACAATGATAAAACCTCTCAAAACGTCCACGGATCGTCTTTATTTGGAAGTTCGTTGACTGTGAAGAGTTTGTTTTACAAATGTTGTGCTTCCAAAACCCTGAAAGTCATCCTTTAACTTCTGTCTTTACAGATTAATCATGAATAAATCCAGAGACATGAGCAGAGCTGGTCACCAGCTCCATCGGTACATTATTATTATAACAACAACAAGAAATCTACTTTCCCTCAGTCTGTTCTATGGTAACCCGTAAACCGGGTTTTAATGACCCGGTTTCATTAAACTGAGTCATTGTTGTCGCTGTCGCAGCAGATTACTCCTAAACACCGTTTAGCGCTGACTCACTTGACTCTTGACTCTTTTTACAGCGTGGCTAAGTGGCCGTAATAAGCCGCTGGAGTGACACATGAGCCTGGAGGCAGATCGCTGAATGAGGACAGTGAATGCTGGTCTTTAACGGCGGGGGGGGGGGGGGGGGGGGTTGGGGGGGGGGGGGGGGGGGGCACCTTGGTCGCCTCCGGCATTAGCTTTCAGGCACACGGCCATTGTGTTTTAAGGTTTTCATCCTCACTGCTCTTATATGTAAAGGTATGAAGGTCCTATGAAGCACTTCACATCACGTCCTCCTGTGCGCGATTGTCTCTGGGACAGAAATCATTTGGTTTTGGTTTGGTCTGGATTTATTGCAGAGGAAACATCAACCTGACAATCACATCTGGAGCACTAAGATGTTAGCAGAATAATGTTTCGGTTCATCTAAACGACCGCTGCTGGAGCATCTCAGTCAGTCCTTCTCAAATAGTGGGGCAGGACCCCTTGGGGGGGCGCTGTGCGATGCAAGGGGGGGCGCGTGTGAACATGGGAACATGTTTTTTTTTCTTTTTTTTTTGCCGTACTGTAATAAATTGTAATTGCACACATTCTCCAGTAGGTGGCAGTGGCGCTCTCATTGTCCCAGTGGGTTCAGGGAGTATTAGCTATATTGTGTCGGGTTTTTTGCACGGACATGTGTGCACGCAGCACAGAGCAGGAGATATGAAGTGACACCACTCAAGAGACAACCAGGGAAAAATATTTAACAAGGATGAAAAACAGAGACAGGAGATAATGAGACAAACGAAAGTCACCAGAAAGTTAAGACGAGGAAATATGACGATGCTGATGTAGCGCTTGGCTTCACTGTGGCTACGGTGAAGCACTTTAAATCTTTACAGACTAAAAAACTATTTTAATAAAGTTAATCTTTGTTATAAGTTGATCTATATTTCTTTTTTTTTTCCCCTAATGTTAATAAGGATACACTGTTATGGAGAGGTGTACTTACAATAATTTTATAGACAAATTCTACTATTTATAGTTGAGTGGGGGGGGGGGGCAGAAAATAATTGAGAAGCACAGATCTAAGTACACATACATACAGTATGTCCGAATATTAGAGCTGGGCGATACTGGGAACTTTAGTATTGATCCGATACCAAGTAAATACAGGGCCAGCATCACCGATACCAATATGATACCGATACGGTACCAATACGATACCAATACCAATACTTTTTCATATTTAGCTTGATCTATCATGAAACTGCTGACCTTTTGGTTTTTTTGTGATTTTTGTCTTTGGATTATTTTATTAAAACCTAGAATAAATTTTGACAAATTTGGCAAAAGGAATATCTACATAAAAATGTTAATTGTGATAATAAAGTAAACATTTTTGTGTAAATATTCCTTGGAGTTGAATTGTTCATAATGTTTTTTTTAGTCCAACTATTATATCTTTCTATACTTGTGTAATTTTGTTTGCACTGTGTGAACCTTCCTGTTGCTTTAATTCTATAAATGTCTCCATTGTGGGATAAATAAAGGATTATTTACTGTTATTTTATCTTAGATAACACCTTTCAATGGGATACATGACATGTACTGGGTTATTTCAACGTCTTAATTATATTTTTTTGAGTTGCCTCCAGTAACATATGACTTAAGCAACATGTGTTTTGAAAGTTAATATGAAATGATGCTGAAGACGACCACTCTGATCTACCTGGACGCTCTCTGTTGGACTGAAAGTGTCAAAAGACGAGTATTGTTTGATATCAGCTAGCGTTGGCATCGATATTATTGATATTTGGATTGATCCGCCCACCTCTACCAAATATGCAGATAAAGAACTATCAAAAACTGGATCAAAACAAACAATTTTTACTCAATAGTTCTACCTCCTGACTTTAAGAAACATTAAAGATAGAAAATTGTTGAAAATTGACTTTTTTTTTTTTGAAGAGGTTAAAATATGGAATCACCTGCATCCAAATTTCATTTAGAGTTTAATTCGCTGCTGCACCAACCTGATCGACACGAACCATGAATCCGACAAGATGACGTGTCCGTTGAAACAAAAGGGGAGGACTATGAGGGTGTTGGTTGTTCCCAGGCAGATGTGTCCAACAGCTGGACGACTCACAAACAAAAACGAGATGGTTGCAAAATCCTACTGGCGGACCAAAGCTTTGAACGCATCGCCATTTTTCTCAGTAAAAATATTTCTAACAGTTCTATCGGTGCGAGACTGTCGCCAGATGTTGATAACAACCCCTGTAATCCAGATGTGTAAAGAAGCCAAACCACAGACTTCCATAAATTACATAATGTGTAATAACGTGAAGGAAAAAAGAAGAAAGGGAGGTGCAAAAAGGCATGAAAAGCCAAAACACCAGCTGAAGTCGGTGAGTAACCAGAAAGCACCTTTGATATCAGCTGGTTAAAACCCAACTGATGCCACCAACATCTGGTGAACGTTTCACGTCAATAGCACCTTTATAAATATATTTACTGTGATTTATTTATTTTAGTCGCTGTGTTCAATACATTCATTCATTTCTGCATCAGTGATGAAGTCGTAGGTGAAACGATGTCCACACAAGCCATTTTCAGTTCAGTACTTTATTAATAACTGGTGCAATTGAAAAGACAAAAAAAATTAAATAAAAATGAAGTAAGAATACATTTGCATATTATATCATCAAAACAAAAATTTCCAAGTAGTTTGATACAGAATAGAAACAGCAAGTTTATTATTTTTTTTCTTCAAACTGGAATGAGAAAGATGATGCACAGCTCTGAAGGCCACTAGTGTAAAGTTGTCCAAACTTTAATTAATAAAACTTAAAAACTGCTCCGAAGCCGAAAAAAGCTGCTGTTGGTAAACTGGCGCAAAGTTGTCTGATATATCTTTATACAGAAATGTTGTTTTTACAACACTTCCGTTGGTTTTACGGAGTGAAACGGCTGCATTTTACAGACATGTTGAGCATCATTTCAAACTAAACTGAACTTCTCAGGCTCCATCGCTGCGATAACGACCGACTGGTGCGACGAATCAACGCCGCTCTGCGTGAGATGGCTCAAACTTTCTCTGCAATCTGAGAAAGACTGTTAAAATAAAATTAGGGGAAAAAAAATGAATGACATGAACGCGAGCGTGCTCATTTCTTCCCTTCCAGACAAACTAATAAAAATCTAAGTATTTCATCAAAGAGCTTCTTCTGTGCCTGAAACACATTTTGTGTTTTGCAGATGAGGTTGGAAGCATCAACTTTAAATGGTGTCTATTAGGGATCCACACGTTTAACCGTTTAACCGTTAACCGATAACAGTAACTCTAACCGATTAATACTAACGGTCAATTTTGTTTTTAAGCTATGTAATTCAATCAACTCATGGGGGCGTGTCGACAGGTGCAACAGGCCTCTGATTGGTCAATTCTACATCCGCGTAGAAAAGAGCGCGTCATCGAAAAAATGAGGAAGTACCCACATCTGTACGATTCTGGTTCTCCACACTACAAAGACAGCACATATTCTAGTAATTCATGGAGGGAGATAGCGATGAATGTGGGTCTGGATACGACTGAGACGGTGAGGAAGTGGAAAAACGCAAGAGATAAGTTTAGTAAGTTTAGCTAGTTCGTGATTGTTGCTCTTGCGTTGTGGCGTGGAATAACATAGCGGAGACCGCGCTAGTATAAATCAAAAGTGACGGCGGCATCTCTGCGACAAGCTGACGGCGACACCTTTCTGCGAGAGTATACACGGGGAAGTGTCCGCATGGATCCACGACAACGCGCGCAACATGGCGGCAGCCAACCCTCCCGGACTTATCGGTTAACGGTTAATAACAGTTAAAGGGCGTCGGTTAACGGTCATAAATAAAATTCAAAATGTGCAACCCTAATGTCTATTTACCAAACCCTAGCCTGCTAAGCTCCTAGTGCCTAAACCAAACCAGGTCGCCTGCTCTTCTTGCATGTGCAGAAAAAACCTCTGGAGACGGTCCAGCACTTGGCACAGAGTGATGCTCCATCAGCCAGAAAGGTCCCACGTCCCTCCACCAGCTGCCCATCGCTGTCTGAATCCAATGTAAGTCGTTAACGCCTACAAAGGGATTTCCAGGTCATACGGGCTTCAGCTCCATCTGAACAGCTGTGTTCCCCCTTTTTGAAACGCTGTGTTCAAGAGTCTAATGAAATCTGTGAAGGTGTCGTGGTGTCACAGTGCATTTAATAAAACACATGCTAGCGTTCAAAATAAGGATAAATAAAAGTAGATGACTCTGTTTTTAACGGTCTCAGGACGGAGCTAGAAGTCCAGTTTTTTTTTTTTGTGCCCAGTCAGATAAATGCAGCCGTCCACGCAGATACCACCGACAGCTCTGCGCTACGTCGTGACATCCGCAGCGGGTAAAAAGCATGACCGAGACGAAACAACTGTACCTGTAAAAAGCCAAGGCACAAATAATCCATAGCACTCAAAACGTCCTTTAGATGACGGGTTGTGCGGGATGTGACCACCAGTGCGTCGCTCGAGTTACAGCGAACATGACCGTACGCGACAGAAAAAAAAATCACAGCAAGCGCTATTGCCTTCTTAAATACACGGATGCCGTAAAGTGCTCCTTTTCATTCAGGCTCGTTGCATGAACAGACGACTTCACGCTTCACACAGAGATGAGACACAACGTGAGTGCGTGCACACATGGAAGCGTTAGAAACAAAGCTTGTGTTGTTTCGGCACATGATTCAGATTATGGCTTTAAAAAACGGGTAAGAAGTGGTACCTACGTGATTACATGTTGAGTACCAGCCACGGGTTTGGACACGCCTACCGATGATTTTACAATGACGAGTGGCGTTCAAACCTTTGGCTGCTACCACGTGGTGGTTTTGCCCTTGCAGAGCTTTCGCAAGTGTTGGCACGAGACATTACTTAATCCTACAAGACTGGGTCAATGTTAAATATCAAAAAATGAAAAACTTGAACACAACACAGTTTGTGTGTGTGCGGAAAATGTTCATACCAGTTTAAAAAAAGCCTCTCTCTTGGGTCTTCTGCCATGCTAGGGTTAAAACCAGATCGTGGATTTGAAATGTTAAAAACTGTGCAAGTATTGAAAAAATAAGGGCGGTGCCAAAGATTGTCTACAAGAAATGAATAAAGTTACTTGCTATGAAATAGAGCTGAGCGATTTTATCGATTCTGCGATATTTATCGATATTTTATTTCCCCAGAGAGTATCGATTTTTCAGCCACGGGTATCGATATTCTAAGCTTCTTAAAACCCCCGTGTCAGCCATATAATGTGTAATTGATGCTTTCAGTTCAATTAATTCAAACAAAGTCATTGGAACACTCACAAGATGTCACCAAAATCACTTTGTCCCTTTAAAATCTTTCCAAAAATGATGTAAATGTATTGTAAGATGAATATCGATATATATCGTATCGTGAGCTGAATATCGTGTATCGTATCGTATCGCGAGATTAATGTATCGCTACAGCCCTAGATGTTATACTCATGTTATGTTATTGGCGTAATGTAATGAGGAAGCCCCGCCCCCCACTGATCTATATGATAGTCTGAGGCATTTCAACTGCCATAGGGCAGCGTGGGTTTCTTCTGCAGCGCTGTAGCTTCCAGCAACGCGCTTCCTTTCTGCTGCTTCGCCAATGGAAAATCTTTCGGAAAATAATGTACATGTATTGTAAGATAAATATCGATCTATATCGTATCAAATCAAATCAAATATACTTTATTGATCCCCCAAGGGGGAAATTCAAGTTTCAAGTACACCAGACGCTGCAGTTTGGTGTACTTGAGGAGCTGCTGGCGTCCAGCGCAAGATGTCACCAAAATCACTTTGTCCCTTTAAAATCTTTCCAAAAATGATATAAATGTATCTTAAGATGAATATCGATATATATTGTATTGTGAGCCGAATATCGTGTATCGTATCGTAGATTAGTGTATCGCTACAAGCCCTACTATGAAACCATGAGGACGATGCAAAACTGGATTACAGTACTGTGCCACCAGTGGTGGCCACTTCAATCCCAAAGATCTTCAGCTTTAATAGACTCCCATCTGTCCATTAACATCTGTTTATTTGAGTTTGAGTCACAGAGGCGCCTCCAAAGACCTAGCAAAGCTTCCAAGTGGCATCCTAACCAGATGCCTGAACCTCCTCAGCTGGCAGCTCAAGATGTTGAGGAGCAGTGACTCCACTTCGAGAGTCCAGCCACCCTTCGGAGGAAATTCATCTAAGCTGCTCGCATCTAAGATCTTGTTCTTTCGGTCACTTCCCACAGTTTGTAGGTGACGGGTTGGACTGTAGAGTCCGCTTACTGATCTGCCCGTTGAGGTCCAGCTCTGTTCTTCCCGTACTTCTGAAGAAGCCCAGAGACACTTAAAAAAACCCGGCTTGAAACCCAGACAGGGCTTTCCACCCTTTACCGAGAATCTGCGTTCAAGACTTGGAGGTGCTGATCCAGTGGAGTTCAAGATTGTGATTTGATGAAGCCAACAGGACCACGTCACCATGAAACCAGACCCTTCAGCCCCTTTGTTGTGTCTAGAAACTCTGTAAAGTTATGAACAGAACAGGTGACAAAGGGCAACCCATGAAAGATCAAACTATGGTCAGTAGCTTAACCGGCTTGTCCTAAATAGGGTCACTTCTGGCTCCAAAAGGACAAAGACGTTGATTGTGAATCTTAATGTCTTCAAGACAGACAATGGTGGGACGAGACCAAAATGTTTAGAAAAGCATTGAGGAAAATTACAAAAAGGTAAAAAAAAAAAAAAGACCAACCAGTGGCCAGTGATGCAAAACAAATAGATTTTTGAGACCATTTGAACCAGTTGTTGGTGCAGGACGACATTCATGTACAGTGAATCAAGCAGACAGCAGTAATGTTTCAGTCAGACTGGTTGGCATCTCATCGTTGTTGGCCAACGACTGTAGTCCACGGTACACTGGTGCTTGATTCTGGAGTCCACCCTTTTCTGTCCGGTTTCTCCTCGACTAGTTCAACACAGACGTGACTAATCAATGTCAGTCACGAGTTTTTGGTTGGTCACGACAGTCCCAACCCCTGCACCCAACAACGGGTTCTTGGATTTAACCCAGCAGCGTTTCGGGGGCAGAGTGGCTCTGAACCGGTGCTTGCTATATGGTCAAAGATCTGGTTTTAACTTGGGTACTGGCTTTGAATCATCACAGGAACCACTTTGATTGAAAAGACCCAAAAGAGAGGAAAGACCACCGAAACAAAGCACTTTACCGCTCAAACGAAAGAACATTACACTGACAAAACTATGAGCTAAAGTCTAAATGGGAAGGAGTTTCAAAAGGGATGTTGCACAAATGAACTACTTGAAGGTGTTGTAAGGTGCATCAAAGGAAAGTGATGCAGAGAGAAAAGTTGAAACAATAAGAGTAAGTTGTCAGTACAAACAGGAACAGCAGAGGTTTCGTATAGAGACGTCACTGGAGAGAGCTGAAGGACGTGGAGAAAAACGAACAAAAACACAGAGCTTCCACAGTTAAACAGTTAAACAGTAAAACAGTACACCGCCAGATTCTGATGGATTCATCTTTCACACAAAAAATGGCATCTGATTCACAAAACCCATGTGGATGAAAACATAGAGATGCAAAATTTTTTCACCGTAAAAAGTAATGCTGGCGCTGCGGCTGAAACAAAGAGGTCGTGACCTTTGCTTTTCTCGAGACATGCTGAAATTTTGTCTTTAAGACAAAAAAACATTAACCACAAGTCGAAATTATAGTCTGGCTAGTTTCAGAAAAAAAAACTGACATCTTGCATCTTGATTTGGATTAAAACCCCACTCCATCATTTAATAATCCCATAAAATCTGTGAAATAGGAAAGTTTCAGGAACAAAGTTATTTGACACGAAAACACTTCCTAATGGTCTTAAAAAAGATGTTTGGCATCACTAGATACCTTTTAAGGCCGTGCCCACGACTATGAAACCCCCTTCACCTCGGCTATGCAATAACTGGTTCTACTGGGGTATTTCAGTTCTGAATGTTTGATCCTCACAGCAAAGTCACAAAGTAAATTAACACTAGAAATATGATGGACGGTACGAGCCTTCATCAGGTGGTGACGCCACTTCGGTCGTACTCTCAGGCTCACCAATCAGCACCGTGCCCAAGAACGACTGACTCTGGTCAGATTACTGTTGCGCTACACTGTTAGCGTGAGTGCTCAAGCATGGCATGATTGGAGGAGGTGTGCTCGGGCACAGTAGGGCATGCACGAAATGTAGACAAGACACGTAGAAGAAACAGTTGCTTGTGACAGTTGTTTGACAACGTAGAAGTTCAAAAACACAGGAGGGTCTGTACCTGAGATGGAAACTTCCATTTCAGCTACCACAGTGGAGTGATCTCCATTAGAAGCTCGGTGCAGGTTTTACACCGGATGCTCTTCCTGATGCAACCAGGATTTGAACCAGGGACCTCTGATTTGGTAGATGACCTTACAAATGCCACAAGCTCAACAGCTTTGATTGATGCTATTGATTCAAGGTGAGCGTGGTTGACATGGGCACCAGACGTGGTCTGCTTCCTAATTTTCTTTGGGCCTTTGGGCCTTAGGGCTGAATCCAGTTCCTCCCTTAATCCTCAATCTTTGGCCCTCTAATGTAAGTGTCAGGTCTATCTCGTGACTTTGAAATGGGACACCCCTTGAGTGCAGTTATGTCTTCAGACGGTGGGGGGCGACCTTATGCCAAAGCTACGTCGAGTCCGTCAAGAAAACGATGACAACGAAGAAGAAGTAGAAGAAGAATTAGATAATATATAGACATATGACGAAGACAATAAGATGGTTTTGTAACATTTATATCTTTGTCAACTACGAAAATACTTGCATTTGTAGCTAGCTTTTTTTTGGCGCAATTCTTTTCGAAAATGTCTTGGCGAAAATATGCAATACCTTCCGGATAGCCCTTACTCCCAAGGGTGGTGCCGGAGAATCTCAATATTGAGGACGATACAGCCCTCAAACTTGTTCCTCAACTTGACTTTCTAAGAATCGGGACAGCACTTGCTCTACACGGGAGCGCGTATTTTTGAGATTGAGGGTTGAGTTTGAGGATTAAGGGAGGAATTGGAATTTACCCCAAAAGTGTGAAAAGTGGCCCAGATTTGGTCCAGTCTAGTATCGCTATCATACATTAACCATTAACAAATGGTTAATGTAAGAACATCCCAACGCCTGTTCAAAGCAGCATTTGTGCTAAAGCACGATTTAAGCTAGAGTAATGTGAGCGGGGGCCAGTCGGGAGGAAGGTGTCAGTCGTGCCTGGACACAGCACGGTACAACTGGGCTCGTGTCAGCGCGCCCTCTGTGTGACATCACTAGAGTTAACGAAATTTAGAATGAGAGGACATTGATAAACAACACTGAACATTTTAGCCTGCTTCGACCTGTGGATAAACGGTTGAATCATCGTTCAACTGTCGTTGTCAAGTTGTAACCATCTTCACCAAAAGAACAAAACACACTAAGCAGCTTCTCCTCCTTGTTCCTGTATTTTCCATCCAGGTTGCTTGTTTCTTATATTTAGCCGCAAAGCACCAGCTAGCAGACAGATGGGATAGTTATCTGACCTTCCTAACGGAGACTCGAGGTGGTTCCAAGTGGAAATCCGGAGGTTTGCCATCTTTTTAATGTTAACAATGAAACATAACCCTAAGTGGAGTGGAATTATCTTATTTAAAGTATTAATCCTTAGATGGGAATAAACACTTTTTAGCTAAAATTTACTAAATTACTACTAAATATATTCTTTGAACCCTATCTATACTGTAACTTAAGATCTATTTATAAACCATTTGATTCCTGAGATCAACTTCAGCTTGTACGTTATTAAATTTTATTCTGGAAAAATGTTTATCGTAAATTGTATTAGCCAGCATTACTTTTTCACAGTGTACTTCAGTGTCTTGGAAGACTTCTTTTTTCTTTTATGTTTTAACTGATTTACAATCTAGTAAAAGTTCATTTTAACAGTAATTTACCTCGTACCTACAAATATTATAATGCTGTTTAATAGTTTTTTCGCAGTGTTGTTATAAAGCTGATGCGTGCTAGTAAACTGAGACGGGAAACAATGGTGGCTTTACATGTTAAATGGAAGAAATGTAACTGTCTTACAGAGGACCAACCTCTTAAGAGTTTTTAATTAAATCTGATGTGCAATTCAATAAAAGCGCTGGTGTTGAAATATAGAGAGAAACATCAAACAGACCTCAAACTATATAACTAACTTAAGCTGATATGAGAACAATTAAAGAGGAAATGAGCAAAACATGGCCAACTTTACAGTTCTGGGGTAATGTCACGTCTGAATCCTGTAAATGAGCCAAAAGCACCACGAAGCTTCAAATCTGTATTTTACTAAATCAGGGCTGGATTGTGGGCGGGGTTTAAAAAAAAAATGAAACAACATAAGATGTGGTGCTCTACAGTAGGAGACAGTTCACATTCATAAATCCTGTGTGGTGAAATGAAGTGGCACCGAGACACCGGACAGAACGACGACGTGGATTCGTTCTGGATGACGTTTTTGCTTCAGAGGCACGATGAACGAACGTCTACAGGGATATAATGCTTCGGGTTTTTCTGTCCACGTGTTGTGACAACTGCACTACAAGATTATTTTAGTATATAACTGGACTGATTAAAGTAGCAGAGGATACGTAATTATGAGAATAATAATAGAATACGTTAAGTAGATAACAAGGATTTAGATCACCAGGCTAATTTGATGGACTGGCGTCTCCACCACACCAGGTTTCTACGTGAGGGTCAGACTGACTCCTCGCACTTTAGAAGCTTATCAGATGTTTTATTTTTATTTTTGCTGTACATTAAACCCAATCAACAATAATGTCCGATCACTTCTCGTGGGAACGCTCTTTGCGAGACCAGGGTCTCACTGTAAACCGACCTGGATCATCCGTCAGATGGACGGACCTCCCGCCAAAGCTTCCCGTTCTGGTGCCCCCTCCCCAGAAATGTTGGACCTTTAGCTTTGAGCTGCAGACTCTTGACATCTGAATGCCGCGCAACGCTTTGTCACACAGCGGTAATGCTAACCAACCCACGCTGTTAAGTGTAGTCAGATAGGCTCTGATGTCATCTCTAGTCATCTGTAGTCATCTTTAGTTATCTCTAGTCATCTCTAATCATCTTTTGTTATCTCTAGTCATCTCTAATCATCTTTAGTTATCTCTAGTCATCTTTAGTTATCTCGTTATCTCTAGTCATCTCTAGTCATCTCGTTATCTCTAGTCATCTCTAGTTATCTCTAGTTATCTCATCTCTAGTTATCTCTAGTCATCTCTAGTTATCTCTAGTCATCTTTAGTTATCTCTCGTTATCTCTAGTCATCTCTAGTCATCTTTAGTTATCTCTAGTCATCTCTAGTTATCTCTAGTCATCTCTAGTTATCTCTAGTCATCTCTAGCTCAGACATCAGACTTGCCATGTTGATGTGGCAAAAATGCTTTTATTATTTTTTTCTCATGACGCCAATGATCAGCATTCTCCCTGCAGTCAGTTCATGAACAGGTTCAATG